>ML784064.1:581203-599615 GCA_009831015.1 Picea engelmannii | reverse complement strand
CAAAAGAATTCAGAGCATTGTGCAATCTGGTCAAGAGAAAAATACCATAACAAGTTCTGGAGTAATGCATCAACAGTTGATTGTGTACATTCAGAGAATATTCTTATTCTATTGGCATTATTGCTTACTACTTCGATGAACATTGACAATAGATAATGCCTTTAGGAAACGGTGTTGCAATCCTATAAGCACATAAATGATCAATCTAAGCAATGCTAGAAGATATGATGGAGCACTGGGATAGATTAAAGGTTACAAACATATTTTCCAGTCCAAGATATATCCTGCCATGTATTTATGCTTCTGCATGATCATTACTACTTGCATAAACAAGGACATCTCCAGCTAGTTATGCCCATACTCATGAAGGGGTTAGTGGTTACACATAGGGTCATATTGGTCATGGATACACTAGCAGGAATAATAACTAGAGGCACCATAGTCTATGTCTATGTTGGTTGGAAGACCCTATCTATGTTAGTTGGAAAACCCCGGTGAGCGATATATTTGATGCCTGTGTTTTTGTGTTGAAGCTAGTAGATCTAAACTAGAATCACAAGTGTGGTCACTTTCTAGCATTCTTCAATATCCTAAGTGTGGTCACTTTCTAGCATTCTTCAATATCCTAAAAATGGAACTCTGATAGTTTTAGAATTCTTCAAGTGCCCCCAAAATCATTAATCTACAATAACTTGGCCAAATTTGAGAGTGGTAAGTTGCAGTAAGAACTACATGCTCCATAAGACTGCCAAACTGCAGAGGATTCATATATGCCAAGGTTGATAAACTCCTCCTTCTACGACACCTTTCTCATTTCCTATTGGCTTCTCTAAGCAATTCTTGCTTTTCCCAACCTCTCTTCACAACTAGAAAGTGCAAACTCATAGACTAGCTTAGTTCCTTGTCAATGTTGTAGTTGTTAACAACAAATTAGCTGATTTTGTGCCCTTGTACTATCTAAATTAGCTGAGATTTGTTAATTAACATATCAAATTAATATTGGAATGCGGAATATCAAAGATGAGTCTTATACCATGCATATGATGAGAGAATAGATGATGAGAATGATATGGACAGATATCCATGTCCATGTAATGATTGTCTTGGTGGAAAGGTGAGAAAAATAAATTTGATTTATCAACATATGATAAGACATGGGCATAGTGGTGTAAGCCCTTGGAACATAAATTATTATGAATATATGATACAATTGTGTAGGATGAGAGATGAAGAGGTACCAAATATCACTGAAGTGGCACCAAACATAGATGAAGATGCAACAATGTTAGATGAAGGGGTTGAAGTTCATAGAATGTTGAATGAGGGTCTAAACGATGATTGGTCCAAGTCAATGGAGGATGCTTTAAAGCCTGTGTATGTTGATTGAAAGTTAAGTCATTCGACAACAATCCTTCAAATTCTAAACTTGCAAGTGGTGCATGGTTGGACAAATGAGAGTATAGATGAGTTATTAGCATTATTAAGTCAGTTGTTACCACGTGACTCCACATTGCCAACAAAATGAAGTCAATGTAAAAAGAAAATCACTAAGCTATGCTTAGGGTATGAAAACATACACACATGTGTGAATGGTTGTTTATTGTTTCACAAAAATCTTACAAGTGAGACAAAATGTCCAAAATGTCAAGAAGGGAGGTATAGACCAGGGTTGAAATCAACTGTGGTTCGTAGGAAGGTTCTTCGCCACTTTCGACTAATCCCATGATTACTTATAATGTATAGGTGCAAAGACATTGGTGAAATTATGCAATGGAATGCTCAAAATAAGAGCATTGATGGAAGACAATGACATATGCCTGATTCTAAGATGTGGATGGAATTTGATAACAGATGGCCCGATTTTTCCCAAGATCCTTGTGATGTAAGGTTGGGTTTGGCTCTAGATGGGGTGAACCCATTCTCAGATCAAAGTACTAAATGGTCAACTTGGCCAATGTTTTTAATCAATTATAACTTGCCTCCATGGTTAGCAACTAAACCATTTTTCTTAATGTTATCAAGTGTGACTTTAGATACAATCGATACTTATTTAGAGCCATTATATGATGAGCTAATGGAATTATGGAAAGGAATTGAAGCAATTGAATTATTAAGGAATGGTCATTCAATCAAATTCACTTTAAGAGCTTCCTTATTGTTTACGATTCACGATCTTCCTGCATATGACACATTGATTGGTCTCAATGTTCATGGATACCATGGATGTCCTTGTTTAAAATTTCAAGATTTTGTGAGGCACTCAAGAAGTTTGCATAAGTGTATTTATTGTGGACATAGTGCTTACCTGAAAACGGATCATCCATATCGTCGACAAAAAACAAGTTTCAATGGCCAAGAAGAGAATCATGAAGCACCATTACCTATAACGACTGAATACATTATTTAGAATGGAAAAAAAAGAATGTTGTTTATTGAAAGTGGTGGGATTTGTGGTAGTAGAGATTATCCATGTAATGAAAGCGATGTAAAAATATTGTCCATATTTTATAATTTGCCATACTTTAAGGATATAACCATCAAGCATACTGTTGACTTTATGCATACTGAGAAAAATATAGCCTATGCTATTATATAAACTCTTTTTGGTGCTTCTGATACTGTTTCATCACATGAATACTTGAAACAACTAAAGATTCGTCGAAATCTTTGGGTTGAAAAATATGATGATGAAAAATATAGAAAACCTAGTGCTCCTTATGTCTGGACAAAGGAACAACGTGCACAATTCTTAAAGTTGATGTCTCAGACTCACTTTCCCACTAGATATGTAAGTAGTAATATCAGAAGCCAAACTAACATGAATAGCTTAAGAGGCCTCAAGACCCATGACTATCATGTCATAATCGAGAATATTTTACCTATTGTGGTCAATATATCAAGTTTGGCAAAGGGACCAAGATTGGCAATTATAAGGTTGGGCCTAATATTAAAGAGAATGAGTTTACATGTATTAGATCCTTTGAACTTTGATAGTTTGAGGCAGGAGGTTGTTGAAGTCCTTTGTCTATTGGAACGTGAATTTCCACCAACAATATTTAACATTTTGATGTATTTTTTGATACATCTTGAATATGAACTAGAGCAATGCGGCCCAATAAGAACGATATGGAAGTATCCTATAGAGAGATATATGAATGTTTTGAAAACATTTGTTCTTACTAGGGCAAAACCAGAAGGTAGCATGTCTGATGGATATTCAATGCAAGAGGTTGTGGGATTTTGCACAAAATATATGAAGGATTTTAAAAGTGTCAATCGATGTGTATGGGATGATGACGAAGATGAGAGAGTTGCAGGTGAAGTGTTAGAAGGCAATGGAAGGAGCTTTAAGCTATCACATGAAGAAATAAGTGTGATACATGGCTATGTTCTTCAGAAGACATCTTCATTCGATAAGTGGCGCAGGTGAAAATATTTTTTACACAATAATTTATTGATTCAATTGCATTTACAGATGCATATTATTAATCTTATTATCTCATACGTTCATATTATATGTAGGAAATACGAAGAAGAGAATCAAACATGGATGCAACATCGACCTCAAAAACATCATGATTTGATTGGAGGTGATTCGTTTCCAAAATTTCAAGAATGCATTGTTGATGCAGTCGATGATGCAAAAGAAGAAGGTCAAGGTATAACAGTGGAGGAAAGTGAGCTTTCACAACTTCCACATATATGGGCTATGAAGTTTAGTGGAAAGTGAACCTATGGTAGTCATCCAAGAGTGGAAGAAAAGGACAAAGGAAAGGCAAATTGTGATTCTGTTGTTAGTGTTGAATTTCTTCATGAAACCGAAAATAAATTTTATGTTGGATTCATCCAAGAAATTATTCAAGTTGATTATGGTAAAAATAGTCCTGTATTTTTAAAATGTAAGTGGGTCAAACCATCCGCAGTAGAACATGATGAGTATGGATTTGTACGTGCAAATACACAACAATTTTTATCAAATATGGATGAGTCGTATGTCTCCCCTCTTCAAATTAACCAATCATTTCTAATTGATGATGTAAGAAGCCCGGAATGGTCGTATGTCATTCAAATAGAGTCTCATTCGAAACAAAAAAATTCATGGAAGTTCTCGATATAATACTTGAAGGGAAATACGTCTATAATTTACAAGAAACATTCGAAGAAGTGGTTGAAGATGATGATATAGTGATTGAAAAAGAGACTTTGATTACCAACAAAGATATTGGGAGAGAGACTATTGCATGCCACATATGAGGATGATGAAGAAAATCAAGAAGATGCACACACAAGTGATTGAAATTCTGATTCTGGTGGGAATGAAGATGATTATGATGATGATTTGTCACCTTAACTAGCTTGTCACCTAAACTCTGATTATATGTATGATGTAATTTTTCACTGTTTTTTTACTCATTTATTTGTAAATCTAATCATCATTATTTTGTTGGTACATTGTATACAAAAGCTGAGTTGTTCATTGTTGCTTTGAAGAACATTTCACTTATTGTTAAGGGTTAATAATAAACACATTTGATCATCTTACTATATGTTTGGATTTTGGAGCAATCACTCAATTAGATTATAAGTATTTTTATTGTTTAACCACTGCTGATTTGAGTACAAAATCTGAGTTTGTTTTTCACTTACTTACTGTTGATTTCAAGTTATATAAGCAACACTTCAGGGGCTGATTTTAAGTGGCTTTTGTTCTTTCACTTGTGCACTTAATTTTTCAGCACATGCAATTAATAAAATCTAAGCTTCAAACTCATATTCCACTATTGTTCTACTGATTCAAGTAATTGATTTATACATTATTGTTTATTTGGACTTTAGGATATGAAGAAAAATTCTATGAAGCACAAACTAGATGACTGCAACAATAATGTAAAAATCTTGACAATGAGTGCTCTCGCAAAGAAAATGTAGCCAAGAATGATGAATATTTATCTTCTCTTGGTTTGACAAATAAGCAGGTTGTTAATCCACTTAAGTAGTATATTATTTGTTTAATAGTGTTTAATGTTTTATAGGCAATAAATTTATGTATATAAGACATAATCTGATTTTTTTTATAGGCAAGAAAAAAATAGCACATAGAAAGTGGAGCAAAAATCAAAGGGAAATAAAGATGTATTGCCACCAACTCCGCATAGAAGCAAACACATTAATGATGCAACGAATGTAACTGCTGAAAATAATAGTGTTGGTGATGATGTGCAAATTGATAATGCACATGGTGATGTGCAGGCAGATATTTCACATGGTGTTGTACAACGTAAGGATGATCTCTTCACGCAAAGTCTAAAAGAGAATATCAATAATCATGAGATAAAAGGAAAATCAAGTTTGAAGATCATTTATTCAAAATTAAAGGAGATGTTAGAACCAAAATCTATAGAGACTGATAGTGAGCTACCTACTGCCAAATCTGATGTGGCCAAGAAGCATGCAATTTTGGTTAATGCAATTCGTGAAGATAATACACTTACATATGTTGTGCTTCAAAATACACCTATTGCATCTACTGATGGAACTGGATCAACTAAAAATATTGCTAGTGGTTCAGAAGATGTGTTCACTTTTGTTAAAAGACAAATATTGAGTCAAGGTATGTATATATTTACATAGAGGAATACAAACGAAAGGAAAACAGAAGGTAATAAGCCATTCTTGGTTGATGTGTCGAAAGATGGTGAACCCATAGGGCCAAATGCAGCAAGGTGGGCCTCCGAGTTGGGAACAAGATGTAAGGCCCATTTGGATATTACCAAATCAAATTTTGCACATCAAGATCCATGAAGTATGGAAAATGTTATACAAAAAATGGAAAATTCTTTAGATATTGTTGGTGGACAAATCTCTAGAAAATATTACAAGTCTGAGTTGAGGCTTCTGATGAAAAACTATAGATACAATTGCAGAAAATTAATCATTGAAGGAAAAGATAGGACAGACTCCACTCTATCTCCAAAACAATGGGAAGCATTGAAGGAAACTATGTGTTCCGAAGAATATTTGACAAATATGAACAAAGACATGAAAACAAGAGATAATGTGAGGATTCCATATACATTTGGTCGAGGCGGGTTGCAGGACAAAAGAGACAAATTGACAGTAAGTGTTGCTTTTTGGTTGAATTTAAATTGTTGTTTATTTCGATTTGTTTATTGAACTTAATATGCTGAAACTTGACATTGTCTTTTAGGTGGAACATAGTAACAGAGAACCAGGAGCAAAAGATGTTGTCCAATATATGGCAACATTAGAGTCTTGTAAATATAACATTAAGATCAAGTGCAAATCTAGAGTGTCAATAGAGCTTTCACAGCCTTCAGTTGGAGTTGAAAGTAGCCCAATAAGAGCCACTGCAAATGATCTCAACTTGAGTGTTGGGTACCAACATGTAATGAGGTGCATACATGATCTCAGTGACACAATTTCATAGTTGGTTGCCTTTGTTAAGCCTGTAGTTTCTGCATGGAATCAACATAATTCCACCGATTCAAGTGAGGTAAGAGGCTCTATTGATCTCATTTATTCTTTTCTAAACATGTGTATGCCATTTCTTCTTGCAAATCAATCTATTGTATCTCATTTTTTCTTGTTTGACTAGTTTTTGTGAGCCTTGTAAATTGAACTAAAAGTTGTAGGTTTTTGTGTGTTTCCACTCAATCTACGACATTTATAGTGAACTCTTAAGTGCCCTCACTCACACTCTCTTGCTGAGAATTAGTGCACTCACTTAAAGCTCTAGGATAGTCTGGTTTCCTGTGGACATGCCTTCTTCTTTTTTTGCCTTCTCATGGACCTTGCATTGTGTAGAACCATCCTCTCTTTCTAGAATCAACTCTCCATGTTTCTAGAATTATCTTTGTGTTCTACGTTTAAAATATCAAGTATGTTTGATACTTGCAAGTATTTTTGAGTAGTAACAATGCATGATCACTTGCAATACATTCAAGTAATGATTTTGTCCAAACTAACGACCTCTTAACAATGTTTCCTCTCACTAATATTCTTGTAAGAAGGTACGTAACTTAGATATCATTGCTTCATCCTCTGATTTTGTAATAGTGTTTGATGTCTGGTATGTAGCTTTAGGAATATTTAAATTCCCTTGCAAGAGGAAATCTACAGCCTTCAATGAAACACCACTACACTCCCCGACAACTTTGATAATCTCAACACTCATAGATAATATGACATGTTGAGGTACATGAGGCAATAGGTAATTGGCTATTTCCACTTTGCCACTTGATGCCACAACTTTGAGGGAAAGATAGAGTTCCATGTCCCTAAAACTTCTCTCAAAAAACCACTATACAACTTGTAGGCAACCGTTCTCTCTATCTCTCATGAATGGTCTAAAAATGATCCAGGTGGATATTGGTGGCCACCCACCTGTTCCAAATTCCAACTAGCTCATCTTGATAGTTTTAAGTTCAACACGTTTCTATGTAATGGGGGCATTTCATTATAATTGTGGGTTCTGCACTTAAGGGGTTGTCTTGAATCCCTACAAATCATCCAGGTGGATATTGGTGGCTGCCCACCTATTCCAACTGACTTATTTTATAAATTTTCATGTTAGTACATCTCTTTGTACTTCTAGGGCCATTTTGGGGCTCTAAACAATGTTTTCTTGGCTTGCCACATTAAAACTGAAAATAGAGTCAACTTTTAATGAAATAATGTGTAGTTCTTGAAAATACCTTTCCAACGGGTTATATGCGCCTAAAACGAAGATCGTATGAAAAAGTTACGACCCCTGAAAGTCAATGTACTAACTTACCCCAATGGGGCCCACATGAATTTTGGTGCCTCATCTCCTAGGGTTAGGTTTTTGGATGTCTAGGGTTTTTGCATTCATGTTTATCATGAAAATGCCTTCAGAGCCTCATTGTAATGATCTTCTTGCGAAAGAGTGTAGTTGTCACATCTCTTCTAAGAGATAAAGCTACCACCATTCTAGCAAGTCTTGCGCTCTGTATTTTTACAGTCTTTGTACATTTATTTCATTAATAGAAATCATATATTGTTGTATTTCTCTGTTTCTAGCAATTTTTATGTGTATTTCATTGTAATATCTATGCTTTCATTTCATTCTGAAAATAATATGGATCAGTGGTATCAGAGCAGGTTGCTCTTGATTAATTTTCAGTGCATGTCCCCGACGAGGTCCGAGTATAGAAACTTAGTTCCCGAGCTTGTCTCTCTTTAGGAAAATATCTTTTGTGCGCCTAAGAAACCCTCTATGGCAGAAAAAAATAAAAATGATGGAGCAGAAGATTCTATTAACCTTTTACTTGAGCAAGCTTTCGCACGACAGAGGGACGAAATGATGAAAAATATTTCCCATGTCCTTCAACGCTTATCGATAGCAACAGGTGTATCTTCATTAAGCAGCCACTTTGGAGGAACCTCTCCCTTCAAGGTACAAGTTAATTTTTATATTCCCGTATTTGAAGGTCAGATAGATGTGGATGCCTTAGAAAAATGGTTGAATCTGCTAGAAGGTTATTTCTTTGCTCACAATTTTTCTGACAAGGAAAAGATCACCTTCGCACTCCTCAAGGCTCTCCTCAATGTCAAACATTGGTGGGAAATTTACTGGGAGAAAAGTTCCACAGAGGAATCTGGAATATATGGGGCCGAGCCCACTTCAGATTTTTTTGTGCATGTAGTCAAGTAACAATACTACCCTATTGATAACTAGGAATACCAGTACATGAGATGGAACACACTGCGGCAAGAGAAGAGCCAAACAATGTCGGAGTTCATAAATAATTTTGATACCTTGCACACCAAGCTGGGTATCAAAGACTTTGAGTGGCATTTGGTTCTGAAATACCATGGTGCTCTGCATAGGTACATCCAAACCGAATTGGATTTCCTAAACATATCATCATTGGGAGTTGCCTATCGATATGTTGTCAAAATCAAGTAGAAATTCAGGCACCAGAACAAATGGGAGTTCAGGTCTGCAAATTCGCAACAACCAAAGCATGGTAAAGACAAACCTGACCAATAGCCTTCCGACAACCATTCCAAAACACAAGAAAAGAAGGGTAAAGGAAAGATGAAGAATGACACTGGGAAGTGGTGTGACTTCCATAAAATCCCCTAGCACAACACCGATGAATGTTGCTCGAAATAGTCATTGGTGGTCGACGTCAAAGAGATGGAGCCAATGCCTGATTTACAATTTGATCCAGAAAATATTGAAAACAGATAGATCATCGATGCAGACCCTACTACTACTGTCGTGACCACAACAATTCAACTAGAAGAACCAATCAATCTTGACGAGGGTGAGCGCCTCTTCCATTCACAGATGTGGGTGAAGGGGACCCCACTGGGTTCCTCTCTTTGCCCCGATTCCCATGATCCCTATCATTTTTAACATAATTTTTTTTTGTGGACCTGACCCATCTCCGACACCCTTATTTGGATCCCCCTTTTTTCCCTAAACGTAGTGATACCTATCATTTGACACCCTCTTTCTCAGTGATCCCACCCACCCCTCCATACCCCTTTTGTTTCCCCTATACCATTTTTCTACTGCTTTGTCCAAATGAATACCACACGAGCCCAAGAAATCAATACCTTGATTGTTGACAACCACCAGCAAAAGTAAGACATCAAGCATCTTAGTGCCAACATTAGCTCCATCAATTCAACTATTGAGATCCTCAAGGAACAATGTTCCCACATCAAAGACCTCAAAGAATACTTCATGGGTCATTCCCATAACCCTTCCTCTTCTGAACACCCATCTTATCAAGATGACCATGACTCTTCCCATTACCAACACCCTCATACTACCCACTTTTCCTGAGACTTTCGCCCTCCCAGAATTGAGGTGAAATTTTTTTATGGATCAGATCCTATAGGCTGGGTCACCCAAATGGAACATTATTTATCTTTGCATGGCATTACTGATGATTTATCCAAGCTTCGTTATGGTGTCCTACATCTGGATCCAGAGCGATGGTAATGGTGGCAATGGAGAAAAAAGGCATGCCAAGGGTATCTTTCTTGGACACAGTTTGTGGCCAAACTTTATGACTGCTTTGAGTCTCACACCCACCATTTAGGTCGTCTAACCAAGATAAGGTAGTCTGGAACAATGGAAGAATTATTTCCACATTTGATCACTTGGATTTTGGAACAGAGGGCATGTTAGATGCTTTCTTTAGGGAATGATTTATCAGTGGCCTCAAAGATGAAATTTGTTCCCATGTTCTCATGGCATGCCCCCAAACTTGGTTGGAAGCTACTCAACGAGCCAAGGAAGCATGACATATTTTTTCCTCCGAGACCCGCAAACACTCCTTTCCTCCTCACCCTAAACCCACCAATTTTTCCCCTCCTACAACTCCCCTCAAGATCCAGAAATTAAATAGGGCTAAAATGATTGAATGTCAACCCAAGGGTCTTTGTTATAATTGTGATGACAAATATTTTCCTGGGCACAAGTGTAAGGAACAAAATATTTTTATGGTTGTGACTGAGGATATTTCTGACGAAGATGTTTTTGTTCCACCTATGGAGGAACTACCATCGTTATATGACCTCACCCCACCCTCTGATCCACCATACGTTGACCCAGTGATTTCACTCAATGCCCTCACTATCTTCTATGCTCCCCAGACTCTCAAATTAATTGGTTACATCAAAAATAGGAAAGTAGTCATCCTTGTGGACAGTGGTAGCACCTATTGGTACAAGGGGAAGACCCAGGGTTCAACTCTAGCAGCGCACCAACAAGCCCTAACTACTGGCCCTTTTAGTAACACCTGAGAAGCAGATGCAGTATCACTTGAGGTAGCAATAGGGGGTTGCAGGACACAGGTGTCTACAACAAGAGGAAATGCAAAGTGGATCCAGGACAACAACACACAACAATCTAGTTATTATTTATCTCACTTAAGCCTACTTCGCAAGTTATATCTCAGATCTTACACAACAATGAAATAAATTAACACAACATCAATCACACATAACAACAATATATGTGTGGTTCACCCTCTCCCTAGGGCTACGTCCACATAACTGTGTTTCTTGATATATATGAAAACATACAGTTCTTTTTGCGCTCTTAGCTTGCAGATCTCTCTCTCTCTTCTTTCGTCCCTCCTTGAGCACCCAGCTGCAGGGTTGATCGTCGCACCCAGCTGAAGATCTTACAATACAGTCTCAACATTGTTCTCTACAATCGATTCTCAACAATGAACAACAACAACCATAGTATCAACAACCCAACCTAGAATGAACCCTCCCAGGTCTTCTATACCTTTATTTATACATTACATAATGAAATCTAGGTGTCAAAACCCTAGGTCCAAAACCCTATGTCAACTTGACTTGTGCTTTAAGGGCTTCGCCAGCCTATATTTCCTTATATTCCGCAAAGTGATCCAAAGAAATCGTTGATGTCGTCTTCCACTTGTTGAGTTGTCCACAATCCATCTTTCTTACTGCTTTGTCTTCCTCGATCTTCTCTTCCAATGGCTATCTTTTCCTTTTTTTTTCTCCTTCTTTTTTACTTCTTTTCCCACTTCAACCCTTCCTTGGTTTATCTGTCTTTCGCACAATTAGTACTTCTCATTTCTTCCTTAATCTTCGCTTCCTTTCATATCCAAGGGCCAAAATGCCCCCAACACTCACATGTGACTCGTCTCGAGCCACTGCAAGACTGAACCTTTTGTTTTACCTCGCCTTTAGACTGCACGGGGCAGACTCTGTTTTCTGCTTGATCCCTCCCTTCCTTGTGAAAACTTCCTTTTCTATGTCTAGTACCCAATTTCAACTGCACCTGGTACCTATACCCTTCTTCTTTGTACTTTTACTGAGAGCTGTGAGGCAGCTGGTTGTCATAATACAATTTCAACCGGCTCCCATTTACCAAACCTTCTTTCCATTCTCCATTAAGGGTCTTCAACTGCGTAGCTCCTCCTTCTGTAACATAGGAAACTTCAAATGGTCCTAGCCAATGTGTCTTGAACTTCCCTGGATGCTTCATGCAATTTTTGTCATATAATAATACCAAATCTCCCTGCTTAAATGCTTTTCTCCTAATGTGTCTGTCATGATAAGCCTTTTCTCTTTCTTTCTGTACCTGTTGATGGAATCCTGCATTAAACCTGTCTTCTTCCAGTTCCAGTAATTGGGAAAGCCTATCTTGAACAACGTTTGTGTCATCCATACCTGTAAATGTTGCGATTCTTAAACTAGGAACCAAGTATTCCATAGGTATCACTGCTTCCAAGCCATATACCAACTTAAATGGGGTCTGCATTGTTAACTTCTTGCAAGTAGTTCTGTAGGCCCATAATACTCCTGGAATTATTAAATCCCAATCATCTTTGTTAACACTACAAATCTTAGTCAGATTTGTCTCCAAGATCTTATTGAAGGCTTCAACTATACCATTCACCTATGGGTGGTATGGAGTACTCTTGTGATGGTGAAATTCAAATTATTGAGTCATAGCTTCAATAGTTTTGTTGATGAAGTGTGTGCCTTGATCACTCATGAGGATCCTTAGGCATCCAAACCTTGTTATGATATCCTCAAAAATGAAATATGCAGTTGTAGTTTCACTACAATCCTTAACTGCTCTTGCTTCTGCCCATCTGGTCAAATACTCTGTCGCAATGATAATATATCTAGCTCATGTGCACCTTCCTGGTGGGTTAATAGGTCCCACAAATTCAATGGCCCATTTCTTGAATACTTGTAATGATAATTGTGGTGCTAAAGGCATCTCATCTCTTTGAGGAGTCTTTCCTACTCTTTGACATACATTGCAGGCTTTGTAGTATTCCTTAGCATCCTTATGTAAAGTAGGACACCAGAGGCCAGCTCTGAGAACCTTCTGCGTTGTTTCTTTCCCTACATAATGTTCTCCCGCGATGCCTTCATGTGCTTCTTCCAGAATCAATGGTCTTTTTGCCTCCATAACACATCTCCTCAAGATCTCATCGGGTCCCATTTTATACAGTGGTTCGGCTATAAGTTGAAAGTTGGATGCATGGACTACTAGTTGTTTCTTCTGAATGACTATGTATTTGTGAGGTGCCATTCCTATGGACAAGAGTTGAACTATCTCGGCGAAGTGATCATCGAATTTCCTAATGGCCAACAATTGTGCATCTGGAAGTGTATCCTCCAGACTAGTAGGTTCCTCCCCATGTTCCAACCTGGATAAGTGGTCAGGTTATTTATTCATTCTTCCTAGCTTAACCACAATATCAAAGTCATTTTCCTGGAATAGAAGTGGCCATCTGCATATTCTTACCCCCAACACTGGCTTGTTGACTAAATATTTTAATGCAAAGTGATCAATGAACATCTTAAAATGTCCTCCCAACAAGTAGTGTCTATATTTTTGCAGCGCATAGACCATAGCCAAGCCTTCTCTTTCAGTTGTAGTGTAGTTTCTCTCAACTGTAGAGAGATTCTTGCGAGCAAAGGCTATTGGGTGGGCAATGTCTCCTGAACTCGCATGTGCTAAAATTGCTCCTAATGCAATGGACGAGGCATCAACATGAACATTGAAGTCCTTACTCCAATCCGGGAAAACCAAGATTGGTAAAGTGACCATTTTTTGTTTTAGTGTGTCGAAGCTTTGTTGGAATTCTTCTGTCCATTGGAACTTGTTGTCTTTCTTTAGTAGCTTCTCCATAGGTGTTTTTATCTGTGCATAACCCTTAATGAACTTTCTGTAGTATCTAGTGTGCCCCAATGCAGTGCGCATCTATCTGACCGAAGCAGGGGGAGGTAGATCAACAATGATGGAAATCTTGGAAGGATATACCAACAATCCCTGCTTACACACGATGTGCCCTAGAAGCACCCCAAAGCGTGAAAAGACAATACATTTTTTTTTTAATTCAGGGCAATTTGACATTGCCTACATTTATCTAACATCAATTGTAAACATTCAATATGGTCTTTCATTAACCTAAAGATAGTCCAATCATCAAAATAAGCTTTTAGGAACTTCTATAGAAAGTCCTTAAATGCTTCGACCACCACCCTGGAAAAGATGGCTGGTGCATTCTTCAAGCCAAAGGGCATCACTATGTACTGAAAAGAACCCCATTCTGTCACAAATGTGGTCTTGTGTCGGTCTTCCTTAGCAATTCTGATATGATGATAACCTGAAAATCTATCTGTGAATGAGTAGACCTCTTGTCCTCCTACATTATCTAGAACTTCATCATTAAAGGGTGTAGGGAAGGGGTCATGTAGGCATGCATCATTCAGTTTCCTCAAATCTACACAAATTTTGATTTCTCATGTCCTCTTATCTTGGACCACCATAGGGATAATCCATTCACATTCTTCAATAGGCTCTATGATTCCTGCTTCTAACATTCTGACCAATTCAATCCTAACTTTCTAATTATATTTTGGATTCATTCTATAAGGTATTTGCTTGATAGGTCTTGCATCTGGTCTCAAGGGGATCTTCATTTCTCCCATAGGCCCTTTAATTCCCTTGGTATCAGTGAACCTAGTTGGAAACAAGTCTTGATATTCATGTAATAGCTCTATGATATTGTTGATAGTAGCATCATCCCAATAGTCTCCCACATTTGCTAGTTTAGGTGCTTGCTCTGATACAATATTAACTTTCTTGATTTTAATGGGTTGTCCAACAAATGGTAATTCAATCCTAGGCCTTTCTGTGTCTCTGTGACCTTCATTTTATGCAATGTTTACATCTCTAGGGTCATCATCCTCATCAGCATTAATATTGTAGCAATCCTGTAACTGTTGAAGAGGTGCAGTCCATTCATCTCCTTCTTGGGTAAAAGGGAGGTTAGATGACTCCTCAAATACCTTTTTTCTCATAGTTTGTATAGCCTGGTCTACTGTAGGGTACTGACTCTCAAATAAAAACATAGTTATAAAGTTTTGATTCATTCCATACCAGTCTATAGTGATGAGGGACAATTCTGCATGAAGATACTAGTTGATGGGCGTAGTATCCAAGGTGTTAATGAATTTATGCACCCATTGTTCTTTAGGAATGTTGCCATGGGCCTCCTCACAACTGCGCATGTGGTCATTAGTACAACTATGGCCTGTGTAACGAACTTCACATCCTTTTGTTTGTTCTGAAAAGCGCATTGTCAATAATGTGTGACACTATGTCCACTCCTCGATGTTCCTCTTATGTGCTCCCCACTATCTAGTTGGTGTGGCTTTCAATGCCTCATCCAATGCCAACATCCTTTGTTGTACTGGTACAATTTTTTCAAATTGAGCTAGAAATGTCTCTAAGTGATTCAAACCATCAAACGTTGGAAGATTACTTACTTCTATGCCGATCTAATGAACTGCTATGGTCAATCTGGCACATCGTCGTGTGGAGACTTCATACATCCTGTTCTGCTAATTTTCTAAAGCTTCTTTTGAATCTGATGAACATGCACTTTCAATTCGCCAGCTGAGATTTCCGTCTGTTGTAGGATTAATGTAATCCTGTTGTCTTGTTGTCAGCTTGTAAATGTTATCCAGCACATATGTGTGGTCTTCTTCCCTTATAGGTTTTGTGTATCTGTGACCTTCATTCAGGTCCAAAGGTGCAATGACTTTAAGGCCATTGCCCTCAAAGGTCATTCTTCTCTTCTTTAGTTCAACAACAGTCGAGTTGTTAAAATCCCAATCAATTCCTAACAACGCAAGATAAGGACAACTATCATCAACAATCTCAATTACTTCAAAGTCTGCAAATGTTCTTATCCCATCGATATCTACAGGAACATGCTCTAGTCTTCCAAAGGGGCTCACCGCCTGTTGATTGGCCATCCTCAGCCTGATAGGAGAGTAAATCATTCTAGGTTTTCCCATCAGTGCCCAACTCTGCCTTGTCATCACATTGACTTCTGATCCCAAGTCGAGGACCACATAGTCCACATCATAGTCTCCAATCAGAGCACTAAGGTGTAATTCCTTGTTTGTCCTTCTCTTTCTAGATACTTGATGTACTGCTTTATTTAGCAGAGGATCAACCCTTCCTATATCATATTGTCTCATCAAGTATTGGAGCTCTTGTATATCTCTTTCATACTTAATCAAATTAATCCAAGTACATAAGAATTCCATAATCTTGCTTACCTCTTTTCCTTGCCTAGTAGACTGATCAAATGGCAGTGGCATTCCACATTCCCTTACTTCTCGTAGTGCCTTAGATGAAGAAGATTGTCCTTCTACAAATCCTTTCCTTGCCTCCTCAAAAGTATGTCTCTCTCTCCTAGGTTAAAACAACTGTGCCTTCTCTGCAACTTTTTTGATTCCCGATCCTTCTGCATTCTTTCCTGGAGTCACTTTGTCTTCTCTTGTAACAGTGCCTCCTCTAGTAATAACAACAACTCTAGGGTCTTCACTGTGAGATTTTGCTGATATTAACTGTACTTGTTGGTTTCCTCCTCGTCTCTCCTAGAGTTTGGCCAACAATACTGGACAATCTTCGATGACATGATCAAATGAGTTACAATAGTTGCAAGTGGTACAAGGGTTCTGACAATCCCTTGCCAAGTGTTCTGGTTGTGCGCAGTTGTAACAAATGATCTGTCCTCTACCTCAACCCATACCTCCACCTCGTTCTCTTCCTCTGAATCCACCATGAGGGTTGAAGTTTCCTCTTCTTGGGGAGTTGAACTGCGCATTATTTCCTTCTTGATGTGTTTCTCCTTGAATTCTATATGTGTCACTTGATCTTTCATGCATGAGATCATAAGCCATGCAATCCTTCTCATCATGTCCCACAGACTTGTAGAACGTGCAGTAAATATTGGTAGGTGTCTGGACATATTTTTTCATATAATAACATTCACCAGGGCAATGTCTCATTTTTCATACCTTGCACTAGGGTACAGTGGCCTGCTTCAAAGGACTAGGTGCTCTAAAGGCCAAGTATTCATGAAATATGGGATAGTTCTCTTTTTCATGGCCCTCTTATTTACATTTGATACACTGGATATCTTCTCTTTCCTCTTTTCCTTTGTCTTTCTTCATATATTCGACCTGTAGAGATAAACTGTTTAACTGATTTAAGATCTGACTCATACCTGGGTTGGCTTCTCCTACAGGGGTTGCTTCTAGTTTCATGGAAATCTCCAATGATTCATCCTGCGAAGTGACCTTCTATTGCATCAAAGGGACTCTGATATGTGGCAAGAGAACAACAATGAACCATTCTTTATTTTGTTTGTCTGGAATCTGAAAACTCAACCGACCTATCAGATTCTTAAACCTCTGATCAAACTCCCAAACAGGTTCAGTGACCTTCTGCTTGATCTCTTTTAGCTTTGTAATGCATTGTGACTCTGACTTAGGTTTCTTGAATTCTGCACTCAATTTCGTCTTGATAGAATTCAACGGTTTAGGCTATCCAGGTCCTGAAACAAACTTCATATACTAGTTCATAGCGCGATCCCTCAAGGTGGTACTAAACTGGGTTCTCTTAACAGCTTCGTCGGTGACTTGCTTGATACTCCATACATCTTCGCATAAGAACTAGTGTTGATCAGGATCTTCAGATCCATCTCCTCTAAAGATCGGTAACCTCATTTCATCTTCCATAGATATTCCTTGGCTTCTTGACTGAGTATGTATTAAACTGCTTGTAACAGAACTCTGATTGCTCTGATTGATCTGACTACTCTGATTACTCTAGTTACTCTGGTTACTTAATGCTTCTAAAACAATAGGAGGAGTGACATTACTTACTTCGACAATAGGCGTAGTGCCTGAAGTTTCTATTTCTCCTCGGTGAATTTCTTTGGTATGTACTTCCTCTGTTCTTGTGGATTATGAATGTTCTTCGTCTGTTAGATCTACTTCTTCTCCACTGTAGAATCCCTCGTCTCCGTAGTTTTTCTTAAATAGGTTCACAAGGGGAACCTCTCTGAATGGTCTCCCATTGCACGTGTGTCCAGCCTCTGTATCACTGTCATTGTCTGAATTCTTGAACATTAGCTTCATTGTATCTTCATGATATTCTTCTCATACAATAGCATCTTAATCCTCAACTTCAAAAAGTGTAAAATTTTTCCTCTAGGTCCCTTAAATAAATATCTCTCTACTTGGCTATATGACTCTACTCTGTCAATAGCAAACTCAATGATGTACCCTCCAATAGTGCTATCAAACCAGAGATCCATGGCCCTAGAAACAGCGTTATCAACTCTCTTGACCTTCTTGATCAACGTTGTTGTCCAAACCACGGGTGATCTAGATCTGATCTCAAATTGGGTATCTGCTAATCTGGTTAACCAGTCGTATAAATCTTTATGAATTCCTCCAAAGAAAATCTCGTGTATGTCGGTGAAGTTGTATCTCCCCAACCAATCTTCTATACTAATGCTAGGATTCTTGTTCTGGGCTTCAA
>ML784064.1:525237-575125 GCA_009831015.1 Picea engelmannii | reverse complement strand
CTATTAATACTTTTTAAATAAATTAATAAAACTAAAAATTAATATTTAAAAAAAATGATAATATAATTATTCAAAAAGAGTATTAATACTTTTAAATAAATTAATAAAACTAAAAATTGATATTACTAAAAAAAAATATAATAGTATAATTATTCAAAAAAAAGTCTTACTTTCAGTTTGGCGAGAGTTTAATGTGCTCTGTGGCATTCGCTGGCAGCCTTTAAGGTCGGGCTTCTGGCATGAGGCCCACGTGCCCGGCCTCTGGCTCTCAGTACCAAAAACCTAATTTGTTCCTTAACCCTAACGCTCCTTCACTTTCGCCTCTTTCCTTTGCCGCCTCTCCACCCTGCTCTGTCCCTCTGCTCTTGGCGTTGGTGCTGGTCTGGTCATGGCTTTGTGCATGGCGGTGGATTTGTATATTTTTGAGGATTTTGAAGTTAAGAGCAATGGGAGAAGAAGTTCAGAGAGATCGATTGGACGAAGATGTTATGGTTAAACTTGTTCTTAGGTTTGATGGCAAAGAAAACCCTCCGTGAAATGGCCACCACACGGTAGCTAAAGAGGCTTTAACATGGGAGGAATTCTAAGCAGGAACAGAAAAAAAAAAAAACAACCTCTATTTCTGCTACACGGTGCGTCAAGGGTTCTTGATTCTGATCTTGACTGTTTGTTTTTGGGATTTCCAGGAACAAGATTAGCTACGCCTACTATTTGGTTCTTATGATGATAGATCAGATTGGAATTTTATACGTTTCTACTGCAGAAGGGTTTCTTAGGGAAGTAGTGGCACATAGTTCTTTTTTGAAAGCGAAGAGGATTCTTCTGCGATGGCACTACCGAGAGACGAAGGACGTGCGCTTTTCGGATTCCCTAACGCTTCATTAACAATCGGTGATTATTTCATTGGAATAGAAACTTGTTCTTGTGGATTATGAATGTTCTTCGTCTATTAGATCTGCTTCTTCTCCACTGTAGAATCCCTCGTCTCCATAGTTTTTCTTAAATAGGTTCACAAGGGGAACCTCTCTGAATGGTCTCCCTCTGCGTGTGTGTCCAACCTCTGTATCACTGTCGTTGTCTGAATTCTTGAACATTAGCTTCATTGTATCTTCATGATATTCTTCTCATACAATAGCATCTTAATCCTTAGCTTCAAAAAGTGTAAAAAATTTCCTCTAGGTCCCTTAAATAAATATCTCTCTGCTTATCTATATGACTCTACTCTGTCAATAGAAAACTCAATGATGTACCCTCCAATAGTGCTATCAAACCAGAGATCTAAGACACTAGACACAACGTTATCAACTCTCTTGACCTTCTTGATCAACGTTGTTGTCCAAACCACAGGTCATCTAGATCTGATCTCAAATTGGGTATCTGCTAATCTGGTTAACCAGTCGTATAAATCTTTATGAATTCCTCCAAAGAAAATCTTATGTATATTGGTGAAGTTGTATCTCCCCAACCAATCTTCTATACTAATGCTAGGATTCTTGTTCTGGGCTTCAACGAAGTCCTTCTCTTGTTCTTCTATCCACTTCTGAATTTTTGTCTTCGATGGGAACCACCTTGACATTCCCTCAAAAATATCTCGGTCCCGGCAACTAAACCATTTGTTGGTACAAGGGGCAAACCCAGGGTTCAAGTCTAGTAGTGCACCAACAAGCCTTAACTACTGGCCCTTTCGGCAACACTTGCGAAGCAGATGCAGTCTCACCCGAAGTAGCAATAGGGGGTTGCAGGACACAGGTGTCTACAACCAGAGGAAATGCAAAGTGGATTCAGGACAACAACACACAACAATCTAGTTATTCTTCATCTCACTTAAGCCTACTTCGCAAGTTATATCTCAAATCTTACACAACAATGCAATAACAATATAACAAATGGCAATTAACACAGCATCAATCACACACAACAACAAGATATACGTGGTTCACCCTCTCCCTAGGGCTACGTCCATAGAACTATGTTTCTTGATATATTATATGAAAACATGCAGTTATATCTGCACTCTTAGCTTGCATATCTCTCTCTCTCTTCTTTCGTCCCTCCTTGTGCACCCAGCTGCAGAGTTGATCTCCGCACCTGTAGAGACCGTAAAATACAAAATTTGATATAATTTAAGATATAATTCCTTTCAATTTACTTAAATAATTCAATCACCAACATATAAGCAAAATATTCAGCAGAGATTAAAATCTATCTACAACATGAAATAACTCAACCATTCATAATTAAAAATCCTGCTTCTGATGCTAAATCACGCTGCTTGGGTTGGTCCAATGTTGAAGTTGAAACTCTGTCAAACACTGCCCAAAATCGTGTTTCCTCCCTGCCAGCTAGGAGCAGCCTGTCCGGCTCCCTAGCTCCAGGATATCGTAAGGATATCCTGGCCCCCATGCCCAAAACCCCCAGCAAACCAGTGCCCCCTACTTCTGGTTCACCAAAACCCCATAAAACAAACTCCCCACACCAGAAAAATAAGCACCTCAGACATACAGTCTTCCCCCCTTCCCATAATTCTTCCTCCTCCAAAAAATATCATCCTCCTCCTCGTAAGACTCCTCCTGTCATATGCCCCTCCACTGACTCTCTTCCCGCTCAATAATATCTTATCCCTTCATTATTATCTTATCCCTATATTTAATGTCTTATCCCCTTATTAATATATTATCCGTATATTTAATGTCTTATCCCCTCTTGCATACGTAAATCATTTAATTAAACAAATTAAAATTATTAACCCTCTTAAATTTATTACCCATGTCATTGAATGTGATAGGTAATTAATTAATTAATTAATTATTTAATCAAAATTTATAACAATTAATTAATTAATTAATAGTTAATTAATATTATTATGCCAATCTTTGTTTAATTAAAACCATGTTAGGACAATTAATTACCTAATTAATTTTACTTAATAATCCCTAAGCATATATTCAACTAGGGTTGTTACAGCACCCAGTTGAAGATCTTACAATACAATCTCAACACTGTTCTCTACAATTGATTCTCATCAATGAACAAAAACAACCATAGTATCAACAACCCAACCTAGAACGAACCCTCCCAGTTCTTCTAGACCTTTATTTATATATTACATAACAAAGTCTAGGTGTCAAAACCCTAGATCCAAAACCCTAGGTCAACTTGACCCGTGCTTTAAGGGCTTCGCTAGCCTGTCTTTCCTTCTTTTCCGTGAGGTGCTCCAAAGCACTCGTTGATGTCTTCTCTCACTTGTTGAGTTGTCCATGATCCATCTTTCTTACTGCTTTGTCTTCCTCGATCTTCTCTTCCAACGGGTAGCTTTTCTTTCTTTTTCTCCTTCTTTTCTGCTTCTTTTCCCACTTCAACCCTTCCTTGGTTTATGTATCTTCCGCGCAGTTTGTACTTCACCTTTCTTCCTTAATATTCACTTCCTTTCATATCCAAGGGCCAGTGACACCCATAACTTTATTCATCTTTGCATTTCCCAAGAAGTCAAGTGTTACCTCCGTGTCATCAATAATTTTCAAATCATGATTGTCAATGGTGGTTCCATGAAATGTGGGGGATGATGTGAAAATGTTTGACTCCAAATTGGTCAGTATCACCTGAAATCCCATGTGTTTTTTATAGACATGGGTGGTTGTGACATTGTTCTTGGTGTCGAATGGTTACGACCTCTAAGCCCCATTCTAATGGATTTTAAGGACTTAACCATGCAATTCCAATAGGAGGGAAAAAAATATTACAGACCACGGGGCTATTCTTTGTTCCCTCAAAGACAATTTGGTCATGTCTTAGAGTATCATGAAGCAACAAGAAGATCAAGGTCGTTTTGAATGCCATTTTGTTGAAGGGGACCAGGTATTTCTTTGACTACAACCTTATAAGTATACTTCACTCAAAGCTCAACACTGTCAGAAACTTGCACCCAAATTTTATGGTCCTTATACAGTGCTCAAGCGTGTGGGATCAGTGGACTATCATTTATCTCTACCTAGTCAGTCGAAGCTCCATCCTTTTTTAATGTTTCCTACTTAAATAAGGTGATTGGAACTAAGTGCCAAACTCAAACTAGTCTCCCTAAGTTTGATGAAGAAGGTTCCATATGGTTGCAACCACAAGCAGTATTGGCCCAGAGAGAGCATCGTCTCCGTCAGTGCACCATCCAGGAAGTGTTAGTCTAATTGAAAGACACACCTCCAGAAGATGCCACCTGGGAGTCGGCCACCATTCTACAACAATTCCCTCATCTGAACCCTTGAGGACAAGGTTGTTCTTCAAGGGGGAGAGCATGTTAGGGACCTAACCTCCCTAACCCTTCACGTAGGTAGAATAATATAATTCCATGTAAAAAAGGCCAATATTAATAAGGCCTATCAATAAGGAAGAATAACTCAAATGTAAGAAGACCTAATAGAAGTTTCCACTTCT
Organism: Picea engelmannii; assembly: GCA_009831015.1. Classification (NCBI taxonomy): domain Eukaryota; kingdom Viridiplantae; phylum Streptophyta; class Pinopsida; order Pinales; family Pinaceae; genus Picea; species Picea engelmannii. The sequence goes on along the minus strand of ML784064.1, from coordinate 570,700 downwards.
AGAAGGATTTTCCTCTAGATTGTTCTTTTGGATAGATAGAGTATAAATAGAAGTAGAGGGTATGAGAAATATTGTCTTGGATATTATTGTAATAGATCTTTGCTTTGTTGCAGGTTGCCCTCTAGAAAAGGCAAGTGAATATTGTTATCATTAATCAAAGTGATATTTCTGGTGTTATTTTGGTATTATTCTGGTATTGTTTTGATTATATCATTGCTTCTCTGCCATTTTTAGCTAAAATATTTGTGTTCTGCATATTATTTTATATCTGGAATACTACATACCCATTATGTAAGGTGTTTTAGACATCGAAGAAACTCCTGGCACCAAATCAATAGAGAAATCAATGTCTCTTTTTGGTGGTAGTCCCAAAATTTCTCTAAAAACATCTTCATAATCCATAAAAAATGGTTGGTCTTCAATGCTTGTCACTTTGTCTTTGATTGCCTCCTCCATATGGGCTACAAACTTCTGACATCCTTTCTAGAAGCTCTTCTTCAACTGCATAGCTGAAATCTCTCTAATAGCTACAACTCTTGGAATCTCTTGAATCTTGCCTTGTTTCCCTTGTTCATCAAGACATGTGATTGTCTTGTTATAAAATTCTAGGACAGCATGATGTTTCTCCAACCAATCCATACCAATTAGACAATCATATAAACCTAATGGTATGATGTTTACATCCACCTTTATATCGAGTCCATTCATGTCTACCGAACAATCTTTAACCAACTCATTGTATTTCCTCTTAGCTCTCGTGGCTAACTGAACTAACCAAGATTTTTTATGCTTACTTATTTGCAAATGAAATCTTTCAACAATGTTATCATTTGTGTAACTATGGCTAGCTCCAAAATCAATTAAAATTGCTATGGGATCATTATTGATCTTACCTTCCACTTCAATCATGGGAGATTAATACTTTGTCTGCTTCTTATCCAAGGCTGCATAAATCCTTGGCATGCTCTTGCCCATGTCTTCCATGGTTTCAGTCGCTTGAATGTTGTGGACAGTTCTCATTCTTTCTCCTTTGTGAGGGCAATCCTTATATATATGATTTCCACCACGTCCTTAGCATTGCATCGGTTGCTGCCTTGGCCTTTTTCCAAATGAATCTGTAGTCTTGTGTTCATTTTGGGTGACTTGACCTTGTTGATTTTCTTGGGATTATTCATGAAAAATGGTGGCTTAAAACCCTTCTTCCTTTGATCCTTCTTATTCTTCATCTTGTCATTCCAAGTTTTTTGGAAAATTGGTATTCCTTTGCTCTGTTCATACAGATGTCTTACTCTCCTTATGGTTTCCTCCAAGGTTTTTGGGTTATCATAATGAATCTTATCACTGTAGAAAGAGGGTAACCCACTTAAAAACCTTTGGATTTTGACTTTCTCATCCTTGATGAAGTCAACATACTTCAACACTTCAAAGAACCGCTTCTCATATTCCGCCATTGTCATGGTTCCCAACTTGACTTCAAATAACTCTTTCATCTTTCTTTCATAGTAATGCTTGGAAAAATATTTCTCTTGGAAATATCCCTTGAACTGCCTCCATGAGATTCTTTTCTCATCAATTTTCTTGGCTTGCTTAATTTGTGGATGTCTTTCCTTACAAGTGGTAGGTGGTAATTTGAGCTTCTACCTAGGATGGGTAATCATGCAGCTATAAATATTTCTTCATTTCCAACAGTCAGGCCTCTGCCTCTTCTATTTTCTTGTGCTCACCATTGAAAGTTGGTGGCTTAATCTTCATGAGTTCACCCTGCAAGATGTCTACCTCGGGTCTTCTCCTTTACCTCCGAACATGAAACACACTTGGGTTTCTCCCTGGACCTGAACTTCCATGATTTATTCTGTTGGAATGCCTTGGAAAGTGATGGCGTCTACTCATGCTTCTTGACTACCTATTATTCCCACGATCATCTCTTTTGCTATGGGATATTGATGTTGATACTTGTCTAGCATTACCTTCTTGCTTGGTGCCAGAGTCCTTGTTAACTTTCTTCTGTAGCATATTTAGGCTTTGAGGTATCTCTTCTTGAGCCTTCATGATCCTCTCATTATCTACCCAACAACTCTGCACTTCTTTTTGCAGGCTTCTCATAGTTATAGTCCCCTGCCTGTCTCTGCTCCCATTAGATTCGGTCTCAGCACTACCCATGTTGGTATGCAGAGCTTCAATTTTTTATTCATGGTTGTAAAACCCTTGAGCATCCTCCATGTATCTAGTTCTCATGTAGGAACTAACGTCTTTTTTCTGTATTTCTAATTCTGCAAGAATGTGCATGCAATAATTGTTGTTAGAATTAAGCATATTGAAAAATATTTATCAATTAAATTACAGGTCAGTGGTTGTTTTAAATTATGAAGAATAGTAATGAACTAATATCAAATAGGATTCCTTAAATGCATTCATTTTCGAAACAAATTTACAATGATTGTCCTCATGCCTCAATCTAAGTTTTGAGTGAATAGTTACGACAATTACAAGTTGCAATTTCCACTCTTTTTCTGCTACAGAATTCACTTTTGAAGAAAATATAATTCCCAAATCAAAATTCTGGGTCGACAGATAACTTCCACTCCTCAAGACCTTTCCAACGATTATTTGTTTGCTCCAATCCGAGCTCCAAGTTGAAAGTTACGGTGGAAAAACGGTTAAGGAATATTCATTAGCACGTGCAACATAGTAACAACGCTCAGCAACCGTATGATAATTTCTTGATTATATCTTCGTCGTTGATCTGTTTTAATGGATTCATCACATGTCTAGTCATATATCTTCTTCATAACTTCCATGAACCCACTACCAACACTTATTTTCTTTTTCCTTCGTTGGCCCGCGGATTTATAAAATTGTAACTTTCTTTCATAAGTTTGTCCGAGAAGTCCCAACACTTAGCCATTTTTCCATCTACACGGACTCATAAACTTGTAACCTTCATTTCATAAGTTCCTCCAATAAGTCCCAACACTTAGCCATTTTTCCATCTACGCAAACTCGCGAACTCATAAACTTGTAACCTTCCTTTCATAAGTCTGTTCGAGAAGTCCCAACACTTAGCCATTTTTCCATCTACACAGATTCGCGGACTTAACACTTAAACAAATACAAAGATCTTACCCCAATTTCGTGGGACTCACGGTTGGCCTGCCACATGACTCCACATCACCTGCCAACTGTCATCCCATCCAACATGTACCTACCACCATGGCAGTACACGTCTTTCTTCTAACATGTCCTCTGACACGTGGCCTCCATGTCATGCCGACGTTATCGTACAAAAAATACCCAAATTTTTTCGATTTTGATTATATTCGAATTTTCCAAAGAGGCTCAATTATTCACATTACCCATGAAATTCTCTCAATTTTACTACAGTAATTTAATAAAAACAAGTTGCATACATACTCCAAAAATCAATTCTCTGCGAGTTTCCACTTCAGTGTTATGCTAACTCGGCCCATCTAGGCTCAGCATTGAAAACTGAGCTCTGATACCACTTTGTAACGTACCCAGTCACCATGGCAGGGTCACGCTACGCAAAAACTCTCTCAATTACATCTATGATACCACAATGTAACATACCTAGCCTCCACCTAAGAAACTACGTGTGGAATACACATAAAAACAAGACTTTTGCAAACTAAAACAATTATTTTACTGCTAGCCGATTTCCTATAGCTTACAACTACAAATTTAAAATAGATTTAGCTATTGTCTATAACCATAAAACAAATGCATCTAAAGCATGCTAATAATCAACATGAAATACAGTTAAACCGCTCATTACATCAGCATATAAGTCATTCTCATTTGCATAGAGTTCATGCACAACAATAACACATGTAAATAACTCAGTACAAGATAAAACACTTATCTTTAAACAAGAATTGTGCAACCAGCTGCTTGGGACGGACGCTCCACCCAACCATAGACTGACTGTTCCAAATCTAAACAACCAGTCACCCCCGATCTGAGGCTAGTAATCCACAAAAGAAGGTGGTCTCTCACATTCCACTCGTAGCTCATAAAACTCATAACCCAATTGATATTCACCTACAACTATCCCAATTTTTCTACCAACTCTCTTCCTCCTAACCTTCCCAACCCAAGGAATACACCATTTTTTTATCAGGGACAACCCAAAGGATGTACCATTTGTTTATCAGGTTTATCCCAAGGGATGTACCATTCATTTATCAGGGATAAACTAAGGAATGTGTCATTTTTTTTATCAAGGTCTCTCTGGCACAGGTAACTAGGAATCTCTCAGCGAGGAACTCAAAGGAACTTGCTACTAGAAAAACTATCAACGAACCAACAACAAAAACTTGTTGTTTTAGTGCAACTCACACAAGAGTTCACTTTTCAAGCCTGGCAACCCGGCTCTTCAATTCTTCAGCTCCAAATCGCTCTAGTTACGCTCCAGAGTTCTCCCTCCATGGTTGCACCAACTCCAAGCTCTCTTTCTTGCTCTCTCCTTTTCTTTTTCCTGTGCATAAAACTTGACTGATTAAAACTTCATGCTCCAACCCATATGAATTTCCTCTCTTGTGGCTTTCCTTTCTTGATTCACACTCTTCCCCAAAATCACTGTACTCAACCCCCATGTGCCCAATAACTTTGGGACGTGACCATTCACACCCACCCTCTTACATGTATGCAATGATTGGCTTTGGGAACACTCAATCAGAAATGGGAGGGTTCATATTCAAATAGCAAATTTAGGAAAATGGGTTGAATTAATATATATGGGTAATTCTCCCTTTGATCCCTTTTGGCCATTATCCTAGACGCTTCCCCCTCTTGTGGATTAATTCAACCCCGTCTCTTGTCCATGTCCCCTTAGTAGTTGGCATCACATTTTATTATTAAAACATTGAGATACAATTCACATATTACCTCGTTTGGTTGTAGCCACATATTATATCCACATAAGCATTAATTAAAATGGGGATTATAATTGGGATGTTACACTTCACATCCTTCTGATGAATTTTCCATCCATGTTGTGTTGTCATGGAAAATAGAGTGTGGATGGTAGCCCATTTTGTTGTCGGAGCAAAAGTCTCCTCATAATCAACACCTCTTTTTGGTGTAAATCATTTTGCCACGAGCCTTGCTTTATGCTTGTCAAGTGAGTCACCTAATCCGTACTTGTTCTTGAATACCCACTTGCAGCCAATTGGTTTGGTTTCATATGGAGGGTCCACCAACTTCCATGTCCCATTCTTGATGAGAAAAACATATTCCTTCAGCATGGCTTCTTTCCATTCATCTTGAGAAGTCAGTGCATGGTTAATAGATAAATTCAACTCATAATCATATGAAACATCCATATCTTCTACATCCCCTGAGTTTGAATTATCTACATTACTTCCATCTTGTTTTGAGGACAATCTGGTTCATGTCTTTCTGATCTCATCAGGATGAACACTTTCAAGTGTTTTTGTGAGCCATTTTGGTGGATATTTCTGAGATGGTCCAGGTTGCTCAACTGATTGAGATGGTGTTGAGTTCTCATCAAGTCTCATCTTTTCAATCCTCTCGATCACATCATCCAACTGAACTTCGGGTTTTGATGAAGTGGAAGGAACTTCTTCATGTGGGGGAGATGGTGCTACACAAGGAGATTCCAAAGATTGACCCAAGATATGGATCCCCCCTTCAAGATGTGGAATCTCGTCATCAAATTCATGATGTTTTTACACGAATGAATCTGTCCAGATGATCAAGCTGCCTCTCAACGGTTTCTTCTTTCTTGGTGGATTCAAGAAAGATCGCATCTCTGGAAAGGATGAACTTCTTGTTTGTCTCATCGTAAAGACGATACCCCTTGGTGGTATTTGAGTACCCAAAGAAAATGCACTTCTGACTCCTTGCATCAAGTTTGGTTCTTTACTCCTTAGGAATCAAGGCATAGAAGGTGGAACCAAAGACCCCGAGATGCCTCATCGAAGGAATGTGGCCATACCACATTTCATATGGAGTCTTGTTTTTTAGAGCATGAGATTCACACTTGTTTTTGACATAAACTGCACATATAACTGCATCAACCCAAAACATCAATTTAACATTCTTGAAAAACATCATGGAACGAACCATATTTAGAAGTGTCATGTCCATTCGTTCACCCACACCATTCTATTGGGGATTGTATGGAACTATGGTTTGATGTTTGATCCCATGTTGGTGAAAGTAGCTTTCAAATTCATTAGATATATATTATCTTCCATTATCAGTGCGAAGAGAGCCAATACGAGACTGAGCTTCATTTTGAATCCATACATGAAAAATTTTAAAAGTTTCAAAAGTTTGTGATGCATCTTTCAACGAATACACCCAACACATTCCGGTGTAACCATCAATAAAGACATGATATATTTGTTTCCATTTGCAAAAGGAACGGGTATAGGGCCACACAAATCAGAATGAATTAGTTCAAGTCTTCTACATCCTCTGGAAGTAGAATCATGGAAAGGTTGTTTGTTATTCTTTCCAAGGATACATGCATCACATTGTTTTAGTTTTCTAGTAATGGTGGGCAGACCAAAAACACCATTATTTCTCAACAAACGAAGACTCTCATAATTAATATGGCCAAATCTAACATGCCACAAAAGACTAGATGGCATTATACCTGATTCATGATGAGAGAGGTATCAAAAGTTGATACACCTTCGCTTCTCACACAGCATCATGTGCCTCTTCCTTCAACTAGCTCACATGTAGGTCGGGTTCTATTGGAGTTCCCTCTCATACTTAAGGAGAAGTCTATGGAACTTAACACCTTCCTCATGGATGCAATCTATTTCTAGATAAGCATTTTTTGCAGCCATAGATGTGTAAGATAACTAATGTTACAGTAACGTTGGGATCAAAGTTGGTATTAGAGTGAAGCAATTTCCTTTCATTTGTACTTTGTTTTATTTGCCATTATTTCTTAATTAACCGGAGCCTGATTGGTGGTGTTGGCATTCTGAACAATATTAGGGTTCATTCCAAGTATATCCTCCACGTAAAGAAAGATTACTTTTATCTTTTTTCCTTTTCACGTCATTCACTTTTACGTGAATACTTATAAAACTTATCCTCCATGTGAAGAACAATTTAAATTTCTCGTTTTTACTCCATGCAAAAATTCCTCCACGTAAAGAAAGATTTGTATTTCCCTATTTTTTATGCCAAAATCTTGGCTCTGATATGAATGTTGTATAAAAATATTTTGCTCAATGGTGCATATATATATATATATATATATATATATATATATATATAGAGAGAGAGAGAGAGAGAGAGAGAGAGAGAGAGAGAGAGAGAGATGGTTTACATTGAGGGGAGACCCAATTTAAATATAGCCTAAGGTGTCCCTTTAATGGACAAGCAATTCCCAACAATGACATTAGCAATTTAGGAGGGGCCCAAGCCCCCAAAGCCCCCCACTTATAGGTGGGATCCTATTGATCCCATTGATATTGATCCTCCAACTACAAGTTGTGGGAATTGTCCTGACGACCATGACTAACCTCCTCCCCTTGCCAACATGGTCACTATTTAGTGATTTTTTATGCTCAAGTGTAGTCGCTTTGTAATTATGTGTATGACTTTGGAACTTGGACAAGTATTTTGGCATAAGTCAAACCCTACTTTTTGCACTTGTTCATGACACTAACTCTAAGATGGGGTGTTTTCATTGTGCCATCCCCAATTTTTAGATTCACTTTTGCTTGTGGACATTGCATGGACATCAATTTTTTTGTGTTAAAGATTATACATATTTCCTATTAATAGAGTTTAAATGAAACTTTTTTCTAAAAACATTGTAGATAAATGGCAATTCCCACGAGCTATTGTGTTGTTTGCCCACAAAAAAACACACTTCCAATTCTCAACAACAATCAAGACTACAAACCACAAGTACAATAAAGTCATTTTCACAACGTACAATTATCAAAATCAAATCAAGCATAAAAGGATGGTTGATCTCAATAATACAAATAAACCTTGATTTATTTAAGCACGGGGTGTCTTTTAAAAGCATAACTTTAAAATATCCATCTCTATAAGATGTTCATGTATTATTTATTTAATATGTCCCTCCATACAAACCATCAAACATCAATACTTTAATAGGTAAATGTAGACTATCCCTCGACCAAAACTTCATTTATGCATATTCGTTTTGTTGCATGTTAAATAGATACATTCATAGGTATAATGTAGACCATCTCTACCAAAATTTTGTTTATACATATTCATTTTGTTGCATATTAAATAGATGCAACGTTGGTTAATTGCATTATAAAATTTGCAAAGCCAAAGGCCTCCCTTTTATGCTTTTGATCATTATATTTTCTAATTGCATTATAAAATTGCAAAGCCAAAGGCTTACCTTTTATGATTTTGATCATTATACTTTCACAAGCTCATTTACCGTATTTAGACTTGATTTGTATTTTGTTTTGAAATTTGTTTAATTTTAATTTGTTAAATACATTTATTACTATTTCTATTTAATTAATTTTAATTGGTATTTTTTTACTTAAAACTACCACCTAATAACTTGATCAAAACTAGTTTGTTAAACTACTATGGAATAATTTTGAAATTTGTTTAATTTTAATTTGTTAAATACATTTATTACTATTTCTATTTAATTAATTTTAATTGGTATTTTTACTTAAAACTACCACCTAATAACTTGATCAAAACTAGTTTGTTAAACTACTATGGAATAACTTGATCGAAACTAGTTTGATTAGTTTATTTGTGGCTTGATAACTTTACACATTTATGTTAATGTCATAAATTTTATTAGTAATTTAGTTTCAGTTCATTTCTTTTTAATTTACTTGCTATAATAGATTTGATTAGAATAAGATTATTATCTTTGTTAGTCAATAGAAATATATTGTGTTTCTAATTAGTTTAATGAATGTTGAAAACCAACATAACCATAAGCAAACATATCTTAGATGGAAACATCCTATAGGATAAATTTTTATAGAGGAGTCTTCTAGATAAAAGGTCATCGTGCTCCCACTCCTATTTTGGAGTCAAACTCATATCTTTGACCAACCTAATGTACTATGAGATAGATTTGATCAAGATTGAGAGATAGATCAATCTAATCTCTCCTTGATTGAAAATAGATTGAACATCTTGAGATAGATCACGAGGGAACACAATGAAAAGTTATTCATGCTCTTGATTTGATTTGGTAAGTGATCAATCTAGTTTGTTGAAGAGATCACAAGAACACATGAGCACTCTCTAAGAACACATTTGATGATCGAGTGTTATTAAGCATGAGAGAGATAGAAGTTGATCTAAAGATACAAACCTTTCTTTGGTCTTTTGGTTGCTTGAGTCTTCTAAACCTCTTTTCTTACCCATTGCCATTTATGTGGGACTAAATTCTTTCTAGAGAAAGTTGGCCTTAATTCACTAAGTATTAAAAAGCTTGTCAAGTGGTTTTGCTCAACCCAACAAAATCCATCAACACCAACAACCATTGTTACAAGAGAAGTGCAAATATTACTTTTATAATCAACAATATGGCCATTTCAATGATGAATGCCATGCCCTACAAACCAGAAGGGCAAAAGCTCTTCTTGTTGAACTACATAAGCTCAAAGAACATACCGCCAAGGAATATCTAGAGAAACTTGAGTTCCTTTATCTCAATGCCTCCAATCAATCATTGGTCCTTTTGGACCATGGGTCAAGAATATATTGATCTTAAGTGAGAAATTATCATCACTCACACTTCCGAATTGCAAAAAATAAGGAAAAAAAAAACACACAAATAACCCATCATTAACCTAGTTTTTCAACAATTGGTCGATTTACTCCAATGCCCTACCACACCACATGCACAATGATATCATCTTGGATGTGCAAAGGAAGCAAGTGCAAACAATACCTATCATGTGTTATGATCCCAATACTCAAAATAGCATGATAAATCAAAATACACACAATGTACACAAAATATGAGCATTGACCACAACTCCTAACGTAATAAGAGACCAGTAATGCTAACTTCACAAATAACCCAAATACATCCATATATCCAAACAATACACCCATGTCTATAATAATGATTATATTAACCTGCATAATTTGTATAATGACTATATACATATTCACCCTATCATCCATGTAGGCCCACAATATTGCTGATCAGTGATTCAAATAAACACTATATCCCACATATATAACTTTTGACATATACATAGGCCACATATATAAACCCCCTTTAAGGTATATGGTATTGTATTATAAAAATTCGTTAATTTAAAATTTAATAAACAACCTAACACGATAATTTTATCTTCAGGTATTTCACCTGAGTGAGAGGGATACAAGGGTATAAACTATAAGAAGGCATCAATAAACTAATACATACCCACACAATAATTTTATCTTCAAGTATTTCACTCTATTTCACCTGAGAGAGGGATACAAGGGTATAAACTATAAGAGGGCATCAATAAACTAATACATACCCATCCACAGCTCACTTACGGATGAGTAAGAACGATCAAAAATTGGTTTAAACCAAATCTAGATTGTAGAAGACTAGAAATTGGTTTCTATCCTACTGCTTACGTTAATTAATATTCCTATCTCTACCTATTGGTTTTCTAAGCTGGAAGTTTGGGCAAGAAAATAGGTGTCTTCCACCCTTTTGTCTTACCATGCAAACAAAAGGAACTTTTTCATATATCGAATACTTTAAGAATAAACTATGAAGAAAGAGGAAACCTACCAAGCAATTAGTATATGCTGAAATAAAGAACCTCTATCTCAACAAGAATTTGAAGTCAAAAGGTAGGATGAACATGCGATTTCTTATGGTCGTGAGGTAAAGCCACCTTAATTTTCCATCAAACCTGAAAATAAACTGAGCCACTAACACTTTCTTTGGACTTTTGGAGCAAAGATTGTGTTAAAGAAAGTTTCCTGCTTAGGCAATGGGATTCATCACATTGATATATTTAATGCAAAGATATTAGCAATTTTGTTACAAATTGTATTCTGAATATTAACGCACTATCGTACTAATGGATCCAAAAGTGCCTATAATCAATGTAAATGTGACTGTTGCAAAATATATATAGCTAAAAATGGCATAAAATCTATCAAACATTTAATGATGAATCTAGATAGCCTTGTAAATGTGACTGTTGCAAAATATATCATACATTTAATGATGAATCTAGATAGCCTTCAAGCAATTTTTACAGGCATAAGTTGAGGTTTATCATTTCCAAATGATGAAGCTTTCTTCTGACTGAATTAAATTGTTTACTTAAACATGGATAACATTGCAAAACTGATAAGGATCCCGAATCGATGCAAGATAACTTTGATGTGTGAAGGTGATAAAACGCAATAGGTTTGTTGTTGATATCTCACATGGTTATTATGGTCTTCTTTTCCTTGGGCGGAGCACGGAATGGATATTATAATATTGAATTCTAGGAAGCCACATCTGAACCAGATGCAAAATATTGAATTCTAGGAAGCCACATCTGAACCAGATGCAAGAGTGCAAATGAATATCAATTATCCAATAAATGTTGTCTTGTACCAAGGTATTGTTAACATTAGTATCTCAAAATCCAGGTAGTATGACAGTCATGCTTTGTTAAAAAGAATTAGAGTTTTTGGCCCTTCTACAATTTAAAGTGGTCTGCTCTTAGAACTAAAACTAAAGCAAATATACATGACACTAATTGGTTATTGGAAATGTGTACTCTTATGCTGAAAATTCCAGCATGGCAACCAGTCCAGCAATATTATTCAGAGAATGATTATTAAAAGTAATGGGTATTTTCATCAGCAAGGTTACAATCTTTTCCAGTACAACTATTTCTTCTATGGCAAGAAGGTGAATCCATATTATTTAAACTTTCAGTCTCTTCTCGTGAGGATAACATTGTCAAGTCCAAACATTATACAGATATTTTAGGTTCTGGCTCACGCAAGACCATCCTTCGATTGATTGACAGTAAGTGTCATTCTGACATGTGATTGGCAAATAATTGCATCATAAAAAAACTTCCAGAATAACAGAGACAGCAAAAGTTTCTGTCCTTGGCTATGCATCTGCTTTTACACTCGCAATAAACACCTCCTGAGATAAATGTTATCAGGCCATGACAGGTGTACACCGACAGTTCCATCAGGGGCTTTCTTGACCAGCAATATTACAAATTTACAACAAAACAATTGTAGTCCATCAGGTATACATGGAGAATCTATGGGCTGTGCCAGTGGTTTAAAACGCTATGTTTTTTTACAGTTATGGGAAAAGGTTTCCATCTGAGACACCTTCCACTTCTATGTTTGGGCACATCCTAAATATAGTTAGAAATATAGCGTAATAACAGATTCTTTAACATGGACAACATTTACATGAAGATCCCTTGTATTTGTGAATCCAAATCACTGCCAACCTGCCACAGGGTAGTAAATTATGCTAAGTTTGACAAAAGGCGTTGGATCAGGTGAACGGTTTCCAGAAATCAAGCTGCTCAAATGTAATTGTGATTTAAGGGTGATAGTAGTGGTTCACTGCGTGCATGGAAGCTGCTGATAAGTAAGAGCATTTCCTGTTAGACATCTGCCAAGCCTTATTTAGTGAGAAATGATAGAAGATGTATTGGAAGATTATTAGCATGGTTGCATCTGATTACCGTGATTTGTTCCCCTTACCCTAGTCAATGACCAAAAATAGAATATAGAATTGGAGAAAATTTTCACGAAACATTTTTGGCCCCAGACCAGACAGTGGAGTACATCCTACGTTCTTAACATGAACTGGATCAAGGATGAAGCGGCATATAAACCAGCACAGGATTTTTTTCCTTGTACCATGGCATTGCTTAGGAAAAGCATCCAACAATACTCTCCATATTTACAAGTGATCATCAATGAAAACATTCTGCCAGTCTGAAGCTTGACAACTACATACCTTTCAAGTTTTAATGCTTTTCTTTGGGGGATGCTGCAAGAGGTTTAAAGATATTTTAAGGATAATTCTGGATTTATTATCATTGGAAATTCAAAATTATAAATTTTTTTCTTCAAAATATCTGATAACAAGCATTTACTTCAAAATTTTCATCCCAAAGAAAGTGCATATTGGTTTCAAATTGCCCGACCATGTTTCAAAGCAATTTCCTCTCATGACATTGACCACAAAAGAGTTATCTTTCTGTGATCACGTTTCTAAATAAGGAACACACTAACACTTATTATCATCCAAAACTACTACATCAAAAACACTCTTTGCAAACTTCGAATAAAAAGAAAAAAAATTCCTTCCTATATCTCTGATTCAAGAATGATTACATCAAAGTATCCATTATTTAATATAAAATGATAATAAGGATCTAAAGCAAAAACACACAAGCAACTAGGAAGATTAAATTTTTAGAATAGTGCAGGATGCATGGATTGGAAAAAGATGCCAACTAGAGAAAATTTTAAGGATGTAACAATGATACGCGTAAGAGCAAGAGGCTTTAAATTAAATGCTAATAATTGTGCAAACTCAAAACGTTAACAGTACTACCTGAACTTCACTATTTCCAATGTACAAACTATAGAGGTAAAAAATAATGATCATTGACCCGAGTTTTTGATACATTTCTTTAGGTTTCAATGTCATTTCCTAAAGGGAAAGAGAAGTGTTCTCTTACAGGAGAAAACTCAACCAGACCAATATCCAAAATATATCCACTTATGGGCAGTTTGAAATCCCGCAGGATAGAGAAAGCTTCAGCCATGCGATTTCTTGGAACATCTTGGGCAACTGTACAGTGAGGAACCCAATTATCTGGTTGGTAACTATCACCTGCTTCAATGCCCTCCCTTTTCAATAGCTCATAGAGTTGGCCATGGAAAGTGAGGATAGAAAGTGATGGTGTTGGTGCCAAAAACAAGACATTCTCATCTGTCGAGAAACTTCCCACTGAAGAAAGAGTTAATGCTAGAGGTTCTTGCTTAGCTGAAAAGTTCCTGATAATATTCTGTAGTTTTAAAGGGTCTAAAGTAGGGCTTGACAGAAGCGTTATGTGAGGGCGAGCTTCGATTTCGATTAACTGAGTGCTGATTTGTCTTCTAGCCAAAACGTTCCAGGCCTTTAGCACCTGGTTCTCGAGAGCTGGATCAAAATAAAGCTCAACAGCGTAGCCTTGGGACATTTTACTTACCGGAATCAGTAAAATAGTGAACTGGTTATCTTGACCAAATCTGCATTCAGATGACAGCAAAAGACCACATTAACACACAAATCCAGAATGCATAATGCTTGGCAAATGGAATTATTTCCCTACCAATCATAGAATGCAAAACCTCTCTCCCTTCATTCAAGCTTTCCCTCTCCTCAACAACCAAGACACTGCAGTTTCATCATTGCATTGGATAAACTACAGCACCCAAAACTGTCACACTAGATCATTTCAAAATATAAATACTATAAACCACTTAATGATAGACCACAACACTGCTAATCTTTCAAAAATTCAGCTTTAAAGCAAGGGACGAACATGTGAGAACATGTGAGACAGGGATAATTTTAAGGATGAAAATTTATTTTTAAATGTAGAAATTTTGACGATATTAATATTTTTTATTATGCCAACTATAAAATGTTTGGCGATATTTTGTAAAAATATTCAAATTTCTAAAGATTTTATGTAGTTTGTATAAAATTTTGGTAATTTTTAAGGTAAAATAATTTTATCCTATAGAATTTGGGCAATAGAGAATTATTTTATGGAAAAAGGCATGGAAAATTAGTCCATGGGCAAAATTTAACCCCTAAAATTATCCCTAATGCGAAATTATAAAAAGGCACAATATTTGAAGAAATAATTTAAAAATTGAAAAAGAAAGGGTTGAAAAACATGGTAATCTTCGTATTTCAATAACATAAAGGAGGCATCTGGACAAAGATTATTGTTGAAAAAGAACACTGAAATCAACATATGAAAAAACACAAGTAAAATATTCATTGATGGAGATGGTAGAGCATTTCATTACTTAAAAAAACAATATAAAAGAAAAAGTATAGTGTCCCCAACTGCAGGGTCCATTTCATTAAAAAAAAAAACAATATGAAAGAAAAAGGATAGTGTCCCCAGCTGAAGAGTCCATTTCAGAAAAGAAGAGTCCGTTTCAGAAAATCGGAAATCCATGTAGTAAACAATATGAAAGAAAAAGAATAGTGCCCCCAACTGAAGAGTCCATTTCAGAAAATCCATGTAGTAGGAAAGGAAAGATTGTTAGTATCGAGAAAATATAAAGACAAGTAAAAGACACTTGAAATCCCAGATTCAATCATGAAGAATATGGGGGATGGGAAATTCGTTCATGAATAAAAAAAGTACATTCTTTGCACCGAAAGAAATTGTAAACTTTATGCAGCAAAACCTCCATGAAACCGACAAGCGGGAAAAGGAGTCCATGTGCCAATAAAAAAACTAATGAATCTGCTAGAGAACATCGGTACAGTGGTGCAGTAGTGAGGTCACAACAGTATTAAGCTGTGGCACCAGGGTTCCATTCTCACTGTGGTCCGTTTCACCTACATGGTATGCATGAGTTTCAAAGGGATAAGGCCAGGAGCAAGTCCCGGGCAATTTTAGCAGAATAGCTATCCCTAAAACCTGGCACCTAAGCCGAAGTAAGTCTATTCTTTGCAGTGCAGCAACTCAGGGCATGTTTTTTAAAGCAATTCAGAATATTAAACAAAATAAAATAAATGAATAAACTCCGCATGTCAAACATGTTTTTTTTAAAGCAATTCAAAATATTAAACAAAATAAAATAAATGAATAAACTCCGCATATCGAACAATGTTGAAAAAATAAAGCGTATATCAAATAAAAATAATAATTACTCTGATAAGTGCAGATCTAATTTAAATTTTCAATCATATGCACGCACGTAAACCTCCTCGTAGACAGATAGAACCTGGTCAGGAAACTAAACCTCCTCGTAGACAGATAGAACCTGGTCAGGAAACTGAAATTTTCAGGGAAAAAATGGAAGCGATAAGCAACCCACTTACAGCACTCATTTCCCAAACTAGATCCATGGCCAAAATAAACACACAGGTGTACTCTTCATTAAATTATGAAAAGAAAACACTAAAATCCAAATGTTAGAGGAGCCAATTTCAAGAAATAAAAACTTCTTGAAAACCCACTTGGATTTTCATTAAAAATCGATTGAATAAAAAAAGGTTAAGATGCCCTCGAAAATCAATAAAAAACTGAAGGGTTTTCACATAAGTAGACTATGCCCAGCAAAAATAAATATTTATAGCCACCCATTCCACATCTGGAGTAAAAACAGGGCAAACCCATATCGCTCACTGATCAGGGTATTTACTCATTTTAATTTCTGAACAATTAAAATATGAATATTTATTCATTTTATTTGATCTTTTCAGTCATTTAAATCTCCTCCGAAAACCCTTAAAAAAAAAATTAAAAAAGAAGAAACCCCAAATGATCCTGGAATACAATGGAGGACTTCATAAATTTTTACTGTCTTACCTCAGCAAAATAGGTTTCTGGGTGCTCTTCCAGACCACTTTCGGAAGCCCTCGTAAGCAAATCCTGCTGCTGTGAGAGCATATATATTAAATGTGTATATATCCTGCTGTTGAATATAGATTCAACTGAGATTTAAGCTCTGCGGACGGAGGCTTTCGCTTTAGCCTTTGCATTCAGATTGCTTATAAAAATTATTGAGATGAAACAGACAACTTCTCACAAACGTTCTGCTGCCTTTCCTTCAAAATCAAAGCTAATTTATACTCACAATAATATTATTAAATTTAGGTCTACGAAAGCATTAATAGGGCCCTCCTTGTTTCTTTGCTCTATTCCCCTCCTCATTTTTACTAAACTACAATTATTCCATAAAAGCTACTATTTTTCTCCCCATCACGCATTACTAAAATACTATTAGTCCATAAAATCTGCTTTTTCACTGCCAATCACTCATTTTAATCAATCACGACTTTAACAATAGCCTATGGGACAGGGTTACATTATTACTAATAGTAAATTTATCTTGATTATTCTGGGATCATTCCATTTTTTTTTTAATATTTTTTTTTGATATTTTTTTCATAATTATACTAATAATAAATAAATAGTAAATGCACATTGATTATTCTATTCATTTTCCTAATTATACTAATAATAAATAATAAATACATTTTGATTATTCTATTTATTTTCAAAAATATTTTTTGATTATTTTATTATTTTTTTATGTCCTCTTTGAGGATCATCCTATGTTTTTGGGTTAATATTTTTATCCTATTTATAGTAATGCTCATTTCCATGATCCATATCTTTCATACTCCATATCTTTCACACATGAATAATTTTATTTAATGATATAACTTTTACACATAATATAAATAATTTGGTTTTGTGGTTAAAGATATATATATTTATGAATAAGTAAAATTATATAAATAAATAAATAATATTATAGATATGTTTAGCTATTGTTAATTAAAAGGTAGTTAACTAATATTAATTAAAATTAAAATCATTTTGAATATAAACATAATATTAATGATAAAAAAAATTAATTATATATAAGAAATAGTACATTTATTTGTATTATTATATATAGAATATAAAATTGTTAAAAGGCTAAGAAAGTTAACAACTCTTCAATAAAATACAATAAAGTGGATAAGATATTAATTTAGATTAAGTCATTTAAAAGAGATCAAGATAAAGTACAAAGTGCACTGAAGTACAAAGTAGAAAGTTATAGATATAATAATAATAATAATAATAATAAGTGGATCAAGACTAAGTGTTTCTCCTAAAATTATAGTGTTTTGAAAGCGCTTTAGTTTTTTCTTGAAACCCTCGTTTGACTGCTTGCATGAGCAACAATAATGGGGGGATGCCAACCCCCTCCAGATGTTGAAGGCCAGGCCTTTCAGATCATGGTGGTAGCTTCAATCAAGAATGCAAAACCCCAGCTGACAAAATTCGTAAAAAAATTGGATGGAATCCCAAAAGTAATCATTATTCCATCAACATCAAGGAAGAAAGTTCTTGCCTTCGCAGATCGGGGTCTGATCGGCCAGTTCACAGGGATCTGGCCTTCACCAAAAACGGTGGCTTTCTAGTTGGAAAAAAAATTGGAAGCCTCTCATCAAAGGCTCTTTGAATCACTTCTTCTACGACCGAGGATTTTTGCTTTTATGTTCGAGTTTAAAGAAGATCGTTCCTTGATCTTCTGAAGCAGTCCTTATTTTTTTAGTGGGAGGGGCATGTATCTCAATAAAGGGACCCCTAATTTCAGCCCAAAAAATGGTGTCCCCTCTATGGTCCCGGTCTGGGTCAGATTGCCCCACCTCCCACTCCATTTTTGGAGCGATGATGCTATGCAAAGTATTGGGAATTCAATAGGGAAATACATTGATCGAGCGGAACCCAAAGAGAACATCTTCTCTTGTGCTTGAATCTGTGTGGAAGTAGATTTTGAGAAGGGAATCCCCGAAGTCATACTCATTTCACTAGATAATCGGCAGCATATTCAACAGTTCAATTACGAACAGATCTTATTTAAGTGCAAGGCTTGCCATGAATATAGCCACTTTGCCCAGAATTGTAAGAAAGTAGAAGTTTGAAACCCACTAGGGACAAATAAGGAAGGGTATTGGCAAGAGGTCGCGCGGAAATCTGGCATGTATGCAAAAAATCTAAACTTTGGCAATGGGAAAGGAAATAAAAACCCCATCTCAACGAATGTGCATGAAAATCCGAACCCCTCCTCCTCCGTTGGAACGAGTAACAGAAATCCATCCAATCGTTTACCAAATCGCAGGGTCATTGAAGCCAACCAAGATGAAGGTTATGTTTCAAAGAACAGTTATGAGGCGCTAAATACATATGAGGATCGCGTGGAACCTGCGATGGGGACAGCCTTGGAATCTATGGAAACCTAGGCAAGCCCTTTAACCCTATCAATATCGAACCCCACTCTCTCCATTGGTCTTCTTGTTCCCGAGTTTATACTTTAAGGCTCTAAAGTATACCGTCAAAGCGTCTGAAACGAGTAAAGAAAGTTAAGGTAGACAAAGTCGGCTTTGAAGGATAACCACTATGGTTGGTTCCTTAACTGTCTCCGTTGAGCTTCCCAGTTTTCTTGGATGCTTATGTCTCGTTCAATGGTTGTCCATGAACGTTCTAATTCAACTTGGGTGTTAGCTGTTTGCAAGATAGTGTTAAATAAATTTAGGGCAATGCTAGTTTGATTAGAAAGACCGGGTTCTACATTAGGTTGTCTTAAGGCGGGCACAATCATGAGGGATAATGGTTGGAAGAAGGTCTAAAACTTTGTTCGATAAAGTGTGCTGCTTTCTGATTTTGATTACAAGAGAAGAAAATTCAAACACAGATTAATATTCAACAGATCAGAGGTTGTTTCCTGTTCCTGAGTTAGACTTCAAAGAGGTGATATTAACGAATGAAAAACACAAAATCATTTAACAAAAATGAGGCATCGATCATGGAAGAATCTCAATTTGCAACGAGGAAAGATGAAAGACAAGAGGACTCTAATGAAACACAAACCATTGCAACCTAAATAATCTACAGGTCTTGAAACCGCTGACAGCAGGTACAGAGGAAAAACTGTAAATAATTAGATAACCCAACAACTCGAACCAATAGTAAATATTATGCTAAATTATTGTTTAAATTTTCATCAAAGATACACATAAGAAAAAAAAAAAAAATATGAGCAAAAACAAAGGGAACACATAGCTCAGGATTGACAAGATCTGGATTTTCCGTTTTGCATTCTTATTTATCACTGTAAAAAGTTTCTCCCGTACAATGGCCACCAAAAAGCCCTTTCGTAGTTCCAAAAATTTACATTTATACAAAAATTCCAATCCTTGGCAGTTGGGGAACCTTCTAATTTCTAGGAACTAGCTATTTATCGTTAATAAGCTGAAAAATATTTTACAAGATTTTCTTTATCTTTCTTTTATTTTCATAGCTACACTTTTCAAACTGGTACTTTATTGCTATGTTGAAGACTCTTCTTCTTTTGCTCTGACACATTCGATGCATTTGTTGAGGAAAGGTGCAAACGTTTTGGGAGGCTCTGGGAACTCCTTTGCTTTGAATAGATATACATTTCTTTGTATCTTTGGGAAATAGTCTTCAACTCTTTTATCTGCAAACTTTATTGACTGCAATTTTAAGTTGGGTTGAATCAACAGCCTATTGATTAAAGTGACATCCATTTCTTTTAGCTGTGAAATCTACATCTGGATCTCACTTAGATCTTCTTTAAACTTTGATTGGTGTCTCACAATATTTATCTGCCCTAGAAGCCCTACACAATTGTCCTTCCCAATGTTTAATGACCCTTTGTCTAAGAGATCGAAAACCTCTTCGCAGTCGTCTTTGATTTCTTTAACTATTCCTTTGCTTTCCATTATGTTGGCTTCCCATACTTTGAGCATAATGTCACCTCTAATTTGCTCTGTGGCTGATAATTTTGTAGTTTTGGGTGTCTCTTCGTTCATTGAACATATGATTGCCCTTTGAAGACCGACCCTTGCCACTTTAGCTTCTTTTTCCTTCATGACAATGTTATCAAGAGAATTGATTGCTTCATGGAAGTAATTCTGGAGGATCTCTATCTTGGAAATCAACTTCTGTTGTTCAACTTCTAGCTCTGCATGCACTTCTAGTGACTGGGCCTGGAAAATTTTCAGATCTATGACTAGATCTTCAATTGACTTTAATTTTGTTTGTAATTGATTTATGATTTCTTCTTGCGTTTGACTTGTTTGCACTCTCTCTTCCATCTCGCTGAGGCTTGTTTTCAGGGATTGAATCTCTTGTTTATCCCCAACTCTGGCTTGGTCCAGACCTTTATTTATACCTTCTTCAATCCTTTTTTCATTCTCCTTTAATTGGCCTTGTAGTTTAGTGATCATGACGTTTCTCTGTCTCAGACGTGCTTTCATATTTTCGACAGTGAACTGGTTAGCTGTGGTTAATGCTCCCATAGAACCACCTACTTCAGTAGCGAAATCTTCTTCCTCTAAATTATGCCCGTCTATGATGATTTTGTGCCTCTTTACCATTGCATTTTCCCTTTGATGCATTTCCTGCTTCGACACTACCTTTCTCTTCTTACTGAAAAAATAATCAGATGGAGGAATCTCTTCTCTGGAGATGGGCTCAAGGTCACTAACGTATAGGGTTCTCAGCTGGGGGAAACCGAAAGTGGATTGTAATGGAGTCAAAGAGGCGATGGGAGCACCTAGTTCTGTAGATCTTACCTCCTTTGTTGCTTTGGGGGTATTAACATGAATTGCAGATGACGAAGGGAAATCTGGTTTATCAGACACTAGGGGTGTCTGAGACCCTTTTTCCATTCCTGAGTTCTCTACCTTTTGTCATTCTGTTTTCCATGGAGACTCTTCAGTCTCTTATGGAATTCTCTTTGTACTTTCTTTATCCTACCCTCCTGATCCAAAACCTGGGGGTACGCTTCCTTGTTCTGGAGGATGAGTTGATGCTTCTCTTAGTAATACCCCGGGTAAACCACTTCTCTAATGTTTCTGGAAGTTCAGGAAATTGTTTTGCAAGTCAGGTGACAAAGATTGAAACCTGGCTAGCACTTCATCATAACTTATAACTCCTCTGAACATGTCGTCACAAGGGGACTGTTCATGTTCGTATGCTTTCAGATTGCAGTTGACTTGGTGATTACCCACAATTTTATAGGGATCATATTTCCTGTGATCAAGATTTAGCAACTTTATCTCTCCTAATGTGGCTGCCTCAACCTTGGAATGCCCTAGATTGAGTAGCGAATATTTCCCAATCTGCACAAGGAAAATAAGCCAGAATCTCTTTTGGGCCATTTTTAGTTCATTCCTGATGCCACCTATTACTATCTGATGAGCCACCTCCCTGCATACCAGTCTATCAGGGAGGGATTTTGGTAGTGCGTGGGGAGGGATTGAACATCCGAAAACCCTAATGTAGGAAAATTTTTCTTCTATAAACCAAACAACAATGGCCTTGAGGATTTCCATGACTGACTCATAAATACGGGGAGGCTCGCAGCCATACAACATCTGGTGCACCGGAATCACCACGAAGTGGCAGATTTCGTAGAAGGAATCCTTAGCATTTTCTTCCCACAACTTAGAATAATATTCATGGATGGGTTTATTGGAGGTTGGATTCCAACTCCAATTCATTAGAGGTTGGATTCCAACTCCAATTCATTAGAGGGAAAGGGGTCATGAAGCATATGGCGTCCATGATGTAGGCGAACATATAGAAGGCCACTAGTTGGCCCTTGGATTTTGTGGTTTGGTACTCTGTTACCTCCTTAGATAAATTGTTTGATAGGATTTTGTCCCAGTTGAAACTAAAACCTTCAGCTGCTTCATGAAGAAGAGGCACTCATGCCGCAAGGAAATGAGTGGGGCTTTTCTTTCCGAAGAGTCTGCAAAGCATCATGGCTACATAGACCATGTATTCATTTAGTGAGGCTGTGGCATATTTCCCGTGAGTATCGGCCCTGAACTTTGCTGGCACTCCCCACCAGCCTCTAATTATATCAGGGTATGTCTGATATGCCTCTGCGCATTCCTTTCTTTGGAGTTCGGCTATGAATTCAGCATTATAAATATACTTAGGATTAGGGGATAACATGTACATTACTTGTATATGTTCCGGCCTAAAGGAACCAATGACGACCCCACGGCTGTCCAGAATGCTCCTTGTCTTCATGTCTTCTCTCTCTAAGGCCCAATATATCTTGTCATTATATGGCATGAGTCGTGGGCGTGCTGCTATTTTGTGAAGTTCAGACTCCGCTATGTCCCGGAGTTTGTTCTTAGAATCATGCGGGAAGTTCTTAATTTTGTAATCTAGATTCTCGAAGATTTGCCTCCAAGATTTGATAGAATCAATGGCGTGAGGTGTGGTATCAGCTACGACATCTCCTTCTATACCTGTGCTTTCAACAGTTCCCTCAACCTTCTTAAGTACCCTCTTAGGTGCCATAACATTCGCACTAGATTGAAAACCTGTTGCAGACGAGAAAATCTATAAGCCTGGATGAATACAACTCACTTGTGATTGTAAGATGAGAATAAAATTTGAAATGCAGAGCTGTAGTTCTTTTAACTCATCCTTTAATGGACATACTGAGATGGGCAATATGACTTTAATGTTTTAAATGAAGAATATGAGCTCAAAGATATGCATTTAAACTTAAAAATCTTAATTCGTCCTGTTACGGATATTATCATATATCGACGATTTCAACTTGGAGTTTCGAAATGTCTGTTTCTTAAAACGTCGAATCCCGAAGCCCGAAAGAAGTTTAGTGATTACTAATCATGCTTTAAAATGACTTAGTTCAAGTTTAAGACTTTGTTTTAGAGTTTATGATTTCGCAATTCGGAGTTTCGGGGATCATGTACCCAAGAGATATGTCATATGCAACCCCCGAATGCGAAAAGCAAATAGCTTAAAATGCATGTTAATCATCAGTATTAAAACCTTGATTAATCAAGATTAGCCATGATTAAGACTTTCGGAAATCGGGAATTCGCAGACTTATATTTTGAGAGCGCTTTGTTACTGGGAAACCCGAAACTCCGAAAGATTTAAGATTCACTGATCGTGATTAAGGGTTTCATTAATCACACTTAAAGGTACTTTGCGAATAAGCACATCTGGATTTATAACATTCGTTCCCCCCTTATATATATATATATATATATATATATTCGAAAAATGGGCACCGGGATTTTGGAGTTGTGAACTTTATTGACTGCTTTATGAAACGCCGAACTCCGAATCGCGAAAGGTTTCATTTTGTCCCCCTTTTTTTTCTTTTAATATTAGGGCGGCTCCATACTAGGAAAAAACAAAAAACGAAGTCTTTGGTTAGAGATAAAATTTATACCTTGTTTCAACATAGGCTCCAATTGGGGACCTCGTCTCCTTGTGGGACGAGGAGAATGTGTAGACTTAGTGCCTTTATAGGGTAAATGGGGTCAGTCATTCCAGCCTGTAAAACATGTCTAGAGAAAAGATCAATCAGGAAGAAAAGGATCTAAAACTCCACCTCGGGAAACTTTTCAAAACTAAAACATTCGACAATCTCGAATCAAACTCTCATAGATTCCCTTTCTAAAACCGACCTCAGATTTGCACAAGATAATCAAAACCAAATTAATCGTTCCATCTAGTTTTAAGTGACAGAATTCACATCGAGGTAAAGTGATTCCATCTTTCTTTAAAATAGGGGAATCCATAAGCTTATAGTGTACATCTAGCATGAAAGAAGAAAAAATACCAGAGCGTCTTGTAGTTCATGTATAATAGCCTCATCAGATATGTAGATATTGCTTCACTGCCAACGAGCCTGTTCAGTACCCTGGTGAAGTTATTAGATTTTTCGCATTGAATTTCCTTACACCACTTCATTATTTTCTAGCATTTAAATGCTGAGATGAGGGCAATCATATAATGAATTTCCTTTCGTCATCTCTTTAAACTAGATGGGGGCAATCAATAATGAATTTCCTTTCACCATCTCTTTAGACTAGATGGGGGCGATCAATAATGAATTTCCTTTCACCATCTGTCTGTATATATTTTATTATGAAGTGGGCAAGCCATCAGTATGTAATATACTCAAAAAATGTAATATACTTAGAGGTTTGTCAACTTATTTAAAAAAGCTCTGGGTTAATCTTCTTTCTGGCTTTCAGACACATTCGACTTCAGAGAGGAATTGGGGGGAAACTCGTTAATATTTCTTAGTGATTTTCCTTGAGCGAAAACAATCAGTTTATTCCTTCTGGAATGACTAAAGAGGTTGGGATTAGCCCAGACATACTTTCGGTTCAGTCAAAGTTTAGGAGAAACATAGAAATTTGCCTATCTTCGTTTTGAAAGTTAGTCTGAATGCTTCTGAAGTTTAGACGAGACCCTTTTCTTTCCTCCAGAGATTTATGGGAAAGTAACCAGGGTTAGATGAAGAGCAGGTTTAGTCGTGATCAAGGAGAAAGGGTTAAAAAGCTTCGGTAACTTAGTAGTTCAATTTTTTATTTTTTTTTAATATTTATTTTTTATTTTATCCCGAAATTACTGTATTACTCATCGATGTCCCTTAAGACATTTTAACCTGCGTTCTCGGTTCAAAGTTCATACCTTGATTGTTCTTTGTATTTTCAGCCTGAAGATCATTTACTTATTACCTTTGGGAAGTATTTATCATGATTATTCATGCAGGTTACCCTTTTAGTGTAGTCGACCTTTTGGATCTTCATTACTTTTCCTACAATTAAAATGGCATAATAATTGTTAGAGACTCATATAAATCAGAAAGTTCCTGTGAACTGCAAGATTTTGGACTGTTTTGTATCTACATTTTCTAATTTTTTTTTTTAATATTTTTTTTTTATTTTATCCTGAAATTACTGTATTACTCATCGGTGTCCCTTAAGACATTTTAACCTACGTTCTCAGTTCAGAGTTCATACCTTGATTGTTCTTTGTATTTTCAGCTAGAAGATCATTTACTTATTACTTTTTGGGAAGTATTTATCATGATTATTCATGCAGGCTACCCTTTTAGTGTAGTCGACCTTCTGGATCTTCAATACTTTTCCTGCAATTAAAATGGCATAATAACTGTCAGAGACTCATACAAATCAGAAAGTTCTTGTGAACTGCTAGATTTTGGACTGTTTTGTATCTACATTTTCTAATTTATTTATTTTTTTTTATTTTTTTTAGCAAAATAAAACCTACCGAAGGAAAGGTAACTATAAAGAAAACAAGAAAACAAACCGGTATGTACAATGAGGGTTCAGAAACATATTACTGCATGTAGTGTTTAAGGTATCGCCTATTTACAGGGGCGCTAAGAATATCTCCATCGAGATTTTCTAACGAAAAAACATTTTTTTCCTCTGAGGCCGAAATTCTATAAGGGCCAGACCAGATCAAATTGAACTTGCCGTGTTTGCCAGTGTCTTCTCTCCTGGCTTCCTATTTTAGTACCAGATCTCCAGGGAGGAAATCTCTATCCTTGGCTTTTTGATCGAATAAAGCCTTCATTTTATCCTGATATCTTTGCAGCTTTTCGTTTACTTCGACTCTATTTTGTTGAACTTCAACCAGTTGGTTTGCCCTCCTGGTAATGTCGTTAGGTTCTTCGTTTGAATCTTGCCAAAGTTTCATTACTGGCAGAGAAAGGTTGATTGGTAAAATGACATCTGTGTCGTATACCATTTGAAAAGGGGAAATCCCAATTGACCTTTTGGTACTTATCCTGTTAGCCCACAGAGCATATTTCAAATGTATATGCCACACTTTCTTGTTCTCAGTCAAGACCTTTTTTATCATAGTTATCAGACTTTTATTAGACGACTCAGCTAAACCATTACCTTGTGGATAATAAGTTGTGGAGTGTCCTAATATGATGTTAAATTTTTGGCAAAAGCTTATCATAGCCTTTGATTTAAACGCTTGCGCATTATCAATGACTATCTTTCGGGAACAACCGAATCCGGATAAAATATTTTCTTCTTGAAAATGGATTACTACTGAGTCAATCACGTTTCTAGTGGGAATAGCTTCCACCCACTTAGTAAAATAGTCCATTGCAGATAGAATCCACTTGTGCTGAGCACTGGAATGTGGATGAATTTCTTCGATGAAATCAAGGCCCCATTGCTGAAAAGGAGCTTTGGTTTTAACTGGAACTAGAGGTAAAGCTGAGACTTTCTGTTTACCTGTAAACAACTGACAGGGAGTACAAGTTCGGACTTTGGTGTTTACATCTGTGAATAGTTTGGGCCAATAATATCCAGCTCTTAAGATTTTATAAGTTGTAGCTTGCCAAGCATGGTGTCCTCCACACACTCCCTCATGGAATTCATTTATAACCTTTTCAGTTTCAGTCTCGACTAAACAGCTTAGCAAGAAACCCAGGGGATCTTTCCAATATAATTTTCCATCTATAATACAATATTTTATAGCATGTAGCTTCAGTGTCCTAGCTTTAGATGGGGTTAGTTCACTGGGACATTGAAGAGTCAAGAGGTAAAAAACAATATCACGATACCAGACTAAAGTAGAAAACCTGTCTTGAATCTCAACTAGAGGTGTAGCGAAATCGAGTTCATCTATCTCTAGAAAACCCTCGTCCTTTTGCGGTTGATTTATCCCGAGTGCCTGCAAGTTTGATTCGGCTAGCAATTTAGCCAGACCTTGGCCTTTAATGAGTTTTGTTGGTTTGACTTCCAGATCGAACTCCTGAATCTTAGCTAGCCATCTGCCTCTTCTCCCATCACTATCCGACTAAACTAGTATGTCTTTAACAGAACTTGTAGGAACATAGGCTATGATCTTCGAGTGTAATACGTACGTTCTGAAAGACTTGAGAGCCTTCACCATTGCGTAATCTTGTTTTTCTAGTATATTGTATTTCAACTCAGCATCTCTTAGACTTTTACTGAAAAAAGCAATAGGTTGTTCAAAGCCTTCTTCGTTTTTTTGTAACAATATAGTTGCGATAGTGTGTTCGGAAGTGAAGGAAAAAATCAGAAACTCTTTTGTGTAATCAGGACTTGCCAAGACTGGCGCTTCGCTGATAACTTTCTTGATTCGTTGAAAATATGCTTTGGCTTCACTTGTCCACTTCGTCTCACTGTTCTTTTTTAACATATCTGTGATCAGCTTCACAATTTCAGTGAAGTTAGGGATGAATCTTCTCAAGAAATTTATTTTTCCTAAGAAGACTGAATTTCTTTTACATTTCTAGGGATGTTTATAGTATCTATTGCTTCAATTCTTTTGGGATCAATTTTGATTCCATATTTAGACACTATATGACCTAAAAGCTTACCTTCTCGCATAGCAAAATGAGATTTTTTGGGATTAAGGGACAAACCAAATTTACGACATTTCTCGAAAGTTTGCTTCAGGTGCACTAGATGTTCTGCATCGGATTTGGAAAAAACAGTCAGATCATCAAGATAGATAACAACAAACTTGTCTCTCTCACCCACGAGTGATGTCCATGGCTCGCTGGAAGGTTGCCCCCGCATTCATCAAATCGAAAGACATTTTATCGTACATGAAGGTGCCCCAAGGGGTAGTGAAAGCAGTTTTTTCCTTATCATCTTGGTGTACTGCAATCTGATTGTTACCTGAAAAACCATCAATCATTGACATTCTGTTATCTCCAACTACTTTCTCTAAAACGTGGTCCATCTTAGGCAATGGATAATTATCCTTGAGTGACGATCGGTTCAGGTTCCTAAAATCAACACACAGTCTGATTTCGCCGTTTTTTTTTCTTACTGGAACTAAATTAGCTACCCACTCGGAATATCTTAGTGGGACGATGATTTTGGCATCCAAGAGTTTTTTCACTTCTTTTTCTATCACTGGTAGCAGCATAGGCTTTATCTGTCTGAGTTTTTGCTTAAAAGGCTTGACACTAGGTTTCAAAGGAATTTTGTGTTCTATTACAGTAGTGTCATAAGTTCACAATTCGTCATAGGACCAAGCGAAAATGTTCTTGTATTGTCTGAGCAATTCTACATACCTACTTTTGATTTATGGGGACAAATACTTGGATAGCTTCACCAGCCGAGGATTTTCTTTTGTACCTACATCGCAGCCCTCAACCTCCTCCGGCTGAGGTTGTAAAGTGGATCTTAAAGGGATGTCATCTTGATTAAATAACCTTTCCAAGGGAATCATGCCCTTGGGGATCTGGTTGTTTTTTAGAACAAGCATTCGGTGGTTAGCAATTTTATCGTGGAATTCCTGGGGGTCCTCCCCTTCCTGCAAGATCCAAATAGGATCATTTTGGTTTTCTTGGTCGGCATGCGTTTTGACAAACTATTCTATTGATTCTAAAAATTTGCGAAGTTGTTCATCGTCCTCAAAAACTTGCCAATGTTGTATGTTATTCAGTATGGAAGGCCTGTGTCTCATTTGTATATGGTACTTCAGTTTAAAAGCAGTCGGGGGGGGGGGTGAAAGTTGAGGCTGCTTTGGCTAATGCATCAGCCTGTTGGTTTTCGGTTCTTGGAATGTAGTGAACCTTGATAGAGGAGACGAAATTTTCGATCAGATCCTAGACGCAATTCCTGTAAGTCCTCAACCTAGGATGTTTGGCCTGGTACTGTCGGTTTACCTGTTTCATGATTAGCTCGGCGTCACCAAAGACTTCGAGGTTTTTTATTTTCATTCTCCTAGCGGCTTCTAACCCTAACAATAAGGCTTCATACTCACATGCATTATTAGTGTGGTCCACATTCCATTGTAGCCTATAGGAAAAGGGGATTATGAATTGATTATCGGGAGCCACAAGGAGTGCCCCGGCTCCAGCTCCAAAGTAGGATGAAGCGTCGTAAAAAAAATATTTTCCACACACCAGTGCTATATACATCCTTTTTATTTTTTTCTTTTTTTGTTTTCTCTTCTGTACAACTTTCATCTGTACATACATCAATATCATTATCAATGGATAATATACAATTACCTAAATCTTGATCGGCAATATATACAGGATAGTTATTCGGGTTGTGTGGATCACTCACCATGAATGCCAACCTGGTTTCTCTGTATAGGCGCATGAACTGTCCTCCAAAAACTGGAATCGTAGCATACGTCATGTCAAGCTGGAGAGATCCTCCAAGCTTGGCGCCCCAGGACCTGGATAACAACATACCATATTTCAGGGGAATATCGGCAACCACTACGTCCATTAGAATGCTTTTTGTAGGTATTTGTGCCAGATTTACTACCAAGTATTTAATCATGCCTATACATTTAACTTTTCTTGAATCGAAAGAATGCAAATCTCCATAAGGACTAGTGATTTCGATACCCAATTTATCCATAATGGCTTTAGGCATTACATTGTGGGATGCTCCAGAATCTAGCATGCAGTTATGGAGTAGGTGGTCGAACAAGGTTAACGTGATATGAAGGGGGTGACGGTGTCTTTGGCGCCTTCGAAATGTGGACCAAAAACTATGTTCGACTTGTCATCTTCTAAGTTAATGACATCGGCTTGGATTTCGTTTTCTGAAAAACTAATCATCTTGGCAATCTGTTTTCTGTATATGGGGTTTTTTTCCAGTTCAACCAGAGGTATAGGAATCTTGATTTTGTTTATTTCACTTTCCAGACTAAAATTTCCCATGGCTCTGTCGCTTTCTATGTTTTGGGCTTCCATTCCCTTCTTTTCAGCTTTCTTTTGTGGTGTGAATTTGGTTTCACTTCCAAGGACCTGTGGTTTCACGGCGGGTGTTCCTATTGACTTTGGCCTGGCAGGTTGCGTGTCAGCGGTGTTGGTTTTCACAATCTGCTTCTCAACAGTTTTTGGGGCCGCTTCGTCAGCTTCGCCCCTCGGCAGGATCCTTTTCGTTGGGGCGGATGGAAGACTCTTGTTTCTAGGTCTTAAATTGTATTTCTGGTGCAATTCGACTATTATATCATTTGCAATACCCTGATAGGTCAAATCTTCAGAAGTGTTGTTGCTTACATCATCTTCCGATCTATTTTCTTTATTTAAGGATTTTTCATAATCTTGTCTCGATAAATAGGGTTGTAGACTATCGTCACCAAGATTATTTATATCCTCGTCTAACTCTTCAAAATCTTCTAGGTCTTCCCCTCCAATGAAGTTTTCACCCTTGAAGGGGGTTGGGATTTTTTTATCCTCATTCTTAATCAGTTTTTGTGGGGCTTGAGGATCTGGATTCCTTCTGAAGTCTCTCCTAGGAAAATGATCCTTTTTTTATTTATCGAGTTCCATTTTTGAGATCTTATTTGACAGCTCCCTAATTATCCTTGCCATCTCATCTATTTTATCTCCTGAGGATTTCCCCGGTCCAAAGGATCCACCTTGTTTTTTGAACTTTTTATTTTCTTTGTTCCCAGTTTCTACTTTGGCTTTTAGTTTTCCTGATGCCATCATGTTCGATTCAATTTCTAGGGCATCATCTTGCATCTTGGTGAGATCTACTAATCTCCTTTCTCTTAATAATAGAGTGAAATCGGGTTCAAAGGCTCAAGCGAAAGTTACTTTCGCTGCGGGTTGAGAAGGTTTGACCTCGACCGAGATTTTATTATACAACTTGTTAAACCTTTGAGTGAACTCAAGAGCTGATTCAGAGATTTTCTTTCTGAGAGCCCGAAATTCAGTTAGGTAATAGAGGTGGTCTCTCCTTTCTCCCCATTGTCTAATAAAAGCATTTTCAAGTTCTTCATAAGACCTTACAGATCCCACTGCCAGGGCTCGGAACCAGGTCCTCACCCATCCTTCGAAAGTCTGAACGAGGAGTCTAGAGTAGACATCTTCGTGCTCGATTCCGAGGATGTCAGCAAATTGGTCAAAGAAATTGATGTGTTCTTGTGCGGTTAAATCTCCTTCCCTTGTGAATTTGGGAAGACTTTTCATGTAATTTTTTGGAAGGTCGTGTAGGGGAACTGGGAGGACAAGAGGGGCATATCTGGAAACCACCTTAGCAAAGATTCCAGGGAGTGGCACTTAATCGTCTGTTGCTCCTCCTGCGGCACCACCTACAACACCGCCTCCATCTCTCGCACCTCCGTGTGCATCCATTGATGGATTTGAGGCTGAAACTTAGAGTGTATGAGGAGAAAGATCATGGAAGTTTGGTAGATTTTGGGTTGTGCTTGAATGTGACAGAAAGGTTGTGGGGAACTGATCGTCAAGGCACAGGAAACTGGAGAAAGAAGGCCCAAGAGGAAGATAACTTATTTCTCCAGACTCATAAGATGAATATATCGGAGAATCAATGGTGGTTAAATCAGGATACACAGGGCATTCGTCAGAGTGCTTGGTGGTAGGAGTGTGCACTTCGGGAAAAGAGAACGTATCGGTTGAAAGGGGGAGCGAGATGGATCTCTCAAGTATTCCCCTGATGTTCGACTGTGTAGAATTAGGTTGACAGATGGTATGTGTTGGTGAAGTGATTTGTCTAAGGGGTCTTCATGATTTTAAAATCTTTTCCGGATCAGAAACTGGCTAAGTCTGTTTGTCGTCCGGGTTCTTCCTGGTATTCTTTCAGCTTGAAGCCAACTTATTTATCGTGGAGTCGCTAAGTGAAAGATGAAGGTAGCCTTAAAAAGTTTTTGATCTTTGTTCACTATCAAAGAAAGAAAATGTCAATGTCGTTCTTCCTAGGGAAAATATTCGTTTCTTCGTTCCCCAGCAACGACGCCAAAAAGATGTTGTTCCTGAGTTTATAGTTTAAGGCTCTAAAGTATATTGTCAAAGCATCTGAAACAAGTAAAGAAAGTTAAGGTAGACAAAGTTGGATTTGAAGGATAACCACTATGGTTGGTTTCTTAATTGTCTCTGTTGAGCTTCCCAATTTTCTTGGATGCTTATGTCTCGTTCAATGGTTGTCCATGAACGTTCTAATTCGACCCGGGTGTTAGCTGTTTGCAAGATAGTGTTAAATAAATTTAGGGCAATGCTAGTCTGATCGGAAAGACCGAGTTCTACATTAGTTTGTCTTAAGGCGGGCACAGTCATGAGGGATAATGGTTGGAAGAAGGTCTAAAACTTTGTTCGATAAAGTGTGATGCTTTTTTATTTTGATTATAAGAGAAGAAAATTCAAACATAGATTAATATTCAACAGATCAGAGGTCGTTTCCTGTTCTTGAGTTAGATTTCAAAGAGGTGATATTAACGAATGAAAAACACAAAATCGTTTAACAAAAATGAGGCATCGATCATGGAAGAATCTCACTTTGCAATGAGGAAAGATGAAAGACAAGAGGACTCTAATGAAACACAAACCATTGCAACCTAAATAATCTACAGGTCTTGAAACCGCTGACAGTAGGTACAGAGGAAAAACTGTAAATAATTAGATAACCCAACGACTCAAACCAATAGTAAATATTATGCTAAATTATTGTTTAAAATTTCATCAAAGATACACATAAGAAAAAAAAAAAAACTATGAGCAAAAACAAAGGGAACACATAGCTCAGGATTGACAAGATCTGGAATCTTTGTTTTGCATTCTTATTTATCACTGTAAAAAGTTTCTCCCATACAATGGCCACCAAAACCCTTTCTTAGTTCCAAAAATTTACATTTATACAAAAATTCCAATCCTTGGCGGTTGGGGAACCTTCTAATTTCTAGGAACTAGCTATTTATCGTTAATAAGCTGAAAACTGTTTTACAAGATTTTCTTTATCTTTATTTTATTTTCATAGCTACACTTTTCAAACTGGTACTTTATTGCTATGTTGAAGACTCTCCTTCTTTTGCTCTGACACATTCGATGCATTTGTTGAGGAAAGGTGCAGACATTTTGGGAGGCTCTGGGAACTCTTTTGCTTCGAATAGATATACCTTTCTCTATATCTTTGGGAAATAGTCTTCAACTCTTTTATCTGCAAACTTTATTGACTGCAATTTTAAGTTGGGATGAATCAAAAACCTATTGATTAAAGTGACATCCATTTCTTTTAGCTGTGAAATCTCCATCTGGATCTCACTTAGATCTTCTTTAAACTTTGATTGGTGTCTCGCAATATTTGTCTGCCCTAGAAGCCCTGCGCAATTGTCCTTCCCAATGTTTAATGACCCTTTGTCTAAGATATCGAAAACCTCTTCGCAGTCATCTTTGATTTCTTTAACTATTCCTTTGCTTTCCATTATGTTGGCTTCCCATACTTTGAGCATAATGTCACCTCTGATTTGCTCTGTGGCTGATAATTTTGTAGTTTTGGGTGTCTCTTCGTTCGTTGAACATATGATTGCCCTTTGAAGAGCGACCCTTGCTGCTTTAGCTTCTTTTTCCTTCATGATGATGTTATCAAAAGAATTGCTTGCTTCATGGAAGTAATTCTGGAGGATCTCTATCTTGGAAATCAATTTTTGTTGTTCAACTTCTAGTTCTGCATGCACTTCCAGTGACTGGGCTTGGAAAATTTTCAGATCTATGACTAGATCTTCAATTGACTTTAATTTTGTTTGTAATTGATTTATGATTTCTTCTTGCGTTTGACTTGTCTGCACTCTCTCTTCCATCTCGCTGAGGCTTGTTTTCAGGGATTGAATCTCTTGTTTATCCCCGGCTCTGGCTTGGTCCAGACCTTTATTTATACCTTCTTCAATCCTTTTTTCATTCTCCTTTAATTGGCCTTGTAGTTTAGTGATCATGAGGTTTCTGCGTCTCAGACGTGCTTTCATATTTTCGACAGTGAACTGGTTAGCTGTGGCTAACACTCCCATAGAACCGGCTACTTCGGTAGTGAAATCTTCTTCCTCTAAATTATGCCCGTCTATTATGATTTTGTGCCTCTTTACCATTGCATTTTCCCTTTGATGCATTTCCTGCTTCAACACTGCCTTTCTCTTCTTACTGAAAAAATAATCAGATGGAGGAATCTCTTCTCTGGAGATGGGCTCAAGGTCACTAACGTATAGGGTTCCCAGCTGGGGGAAACCGAAAGTGGATTGTAATGGAGTCAAAGAGGTGATGGGAGCACCTAGTTCTGTAGATCTTACCTCCTCTGTTGCTTTGGGGGTATTAACATGAATTGCATATGACGAAGGGAAATCTGGTTTATCAGACACTAGGGGTGTCTGAGACCCTTTTTCCATTCCTGAGTTCTCTGCCTTTTATCCTTCTATTTTCCGTGGAGACTCTTCGGTCTCTTCTGGAATTCTCCTTGTACTTTCTTTATCCTGCCCTCCTGATCCAAAACCTGGGGGTACGCTTCCTTGTTCTGGAGGCCGAGTTGATGCTTCTCCTAGTAATACCCCGGGTAAACCACTTCTCCAATGTTTTTGGAAGTTCAGGAAATTGTTTTGCAATTCAGGTGACAAAGATTGAAACCTGGCCAGCACTTCATCATAACTTATAACTTCTCTGAACATGTCGTCATAAGGGGACTGTTCATGTTCGTATGCTTTTAGATTGCAGTTGACTTAGTGATTACCTGCAATTTAATAGGGATCATATTTCCTGTGATCAAGATTTAGCAACATTATCCCTCATGACTGTGCCCGCCTTAAGACAACCTAATGTAGAACCAAGTGTTTCTGATCATACTAGCATTGCCTTAATTTTATTTAACACTATCTTGCAAACAACTAACACCTGGGTTGAATTAGAACGTTCATGGACAACCATTGAATGGGACATAAACATCCAAGAAAACTGGGAAGCTCAACAGAGACAGTTAAGGAACCAACCATAGTGGTTATCCTTCAAAGCCGACTTCTTCTACCTTAACTTTCTTTACTCGTTTCAGATGCTTTGACAGTATACTTTAGAGCCTTAAAGTATAAACTCAGGAACAACAGGTCTCACCAAATCTTGTGAAGTGAAGTAAGCGCTAGTTGTCACAGGGGTTTCAAATGCTAGTAGGCATGAAAAGGAGATCTTCAAAGATACGAAAATCGCCTTTTCATAAGCTAGATGCACATCTGAAAGAGAAAGTGTAAGGGATGAAGAAATGGAAGACCGAGCATCTGAAGAAATTGTACCAAGATGATTTGATCGAAAGCCATCCAAAACGATTCGTGAGGAACAGGCAAACAAGGACATCATGCTCGGTGCTCAGAAAACTATTCCCAAAATGATAGGTGGCCCCAAATCTGTGAAGAATCCTGGACAAAATATGGGCAATGGAGGTGGTATCCAATCAAACCTCTCTAAATGATGAATTTGGTCTCTTAGAACTGCAGGGGGTTGGGTGGCGATCTCAAAGTTAATGTTGTCAAAGATATTTTAGGAATGAAAAAGCCCCAAATTCTCCTCATCTATGAGACCAAATTGAGTTTTGAGACTTTAAAAATAGGGGACAAACATTGGAATTCCAACGCATCCATTGCCACCGACTAAAGAGGTGCTTCAGGTGAGTTATGTACAATATGGAAACAAACATGAGGTCATTCTAATTTCCAATCACATAACCCAAAATTGGATGTTAGCAAAATTCAAGTCAATTTGGTCCAATAAATTTTTTATAGTGATAAATGTATATATGCCAAATAGATCTCCGGATAAATATGCATGTTGGAGATCCTTGAATAACCTCACAGGAACAAAGTACTCCATAGATTGCATTATTGTTGGAGACTTCAATGTAGTCAGGAAAAGTGCAGAAAAACGAGGAGGGATTTTTGGCGCATATCCTTTCCAGTCGAAAAATGGAATAAATAATAGAAGAATATGACCTCCTAGATATCAATCTGCCAAGAGGTAGATTCACATGGTCCAACATGCGGTTAGGCTCAAGCCACATTATCGCTAGATTGGATCGGTTTATGCTGCAAAGTAGCCTTCTACAAGAAAACTCGTCCATCAAATGCCACATATTGCCTTCACTCACCTCTAATCACAAGCCCATCTCCCTTCAAATCACTCCCATCCCTAATCTTGGACCCATTCCTTTTCGTTTTAACCCCATCTTGCTTAATTATCCTGAAGTTTTAATTTTGGTAGAAAGTGCCTGGCAAACATGGGTACCTAGAACCATTGTGTATATTTGGGAACAAAAGCTCATTATGGTCAAGGCTGGTCTTAAGAACTGGGCCAAAAATATTTTTATCCCCCCCAAAAAAGAAAAAGAGGAACTCAAGTTGAAGTTGGAAGCCCTCCAAAAAGGAATGGAAAGTAAGAACATAACAATTGAATTGCAACAGGAGGAGATAGAACTGCAAATTCACTACTAGTGCGCTACAATAAAAGAAGAGGAACATTGGCACTTAAAATCCCGAAGCTTGTGGCTACAAGCTGGTGACAAAAACACCAAATTCTTCCATAATAAAACCAAGGCTAGGCTCTCCAAGAACAATGTCACAAATATACAGTTGGAAGATGGTACCCAACTAACTGATTTCTCTGAGATAAAAATAGCAGCCAAAAATCACTTCTCTGATCTTCTTACAGAACAGAATGAGCCTGAACCATCTAGTATGGATGCAATGTTAGAAAAACTTTCTCCTCTTATTTCCAGAGAAGAAAATGAGGCTCTTTCTCTCCCTATATTTGAATCAGAAATTTATGTTTCCAAATGGAGTTTGGGAGCTTATAAGGCCCCAGGGCCGAATGGCTTCCCCATCTCTTTTTATAGGCAGTTCTGGGAGATAATAAAACATGATTTGAAGCACATGTTTCTTTACTCACAGAGAACCTTTCGACTTGGGGGAAATACCAATTCTACCTTCCTCGCTCTAATCCCCAAAGAAGTCAATCCGACCTCTTTCAATAGATTTAGGCCAATCTCTTTATGCAACTCATCCTACAAAATCTTCACAAAATTTATGGCCTCATGTCTAAAAAAATCCTCCCTAAGATTATCTCTCCTAACCAGGGTGGTTTCATGCAGGATCAACAAATTCTAGATAATATTGTGTTGGTTCAGGAAGTCATTCATACAAGTGTTCAATCAAAAGGGAAAGGTATGGTTATTAAATTAGATATGGCTAATGCATTTGACATAGTTCAATATGTTTTTCTCTTTTAGGTGTTGGAAAGAGTTGGGTTCAACTCGCAATCCATTAGGACAATTTTTGCCTGCATAAGTGCTCCCTGGATTGCTCCATTGGTAAATGGTAGACCATCGAAATTCTTTCATATCAACAGAGGCCTTCAACAAGGTTGGCCCCCTCTCTCCCCTATTGTACATCATTATGGTTGAAGCTTTAAGTAGCAAACTGGAGCAAGAAAGAGAGATGGAGAATCTCTTGGGTCTTACTATTGTTAGAGGTGTAAGAAATATCAATCATTCACAATTTGAAGATGATACTCTACTACTTGGGGGTGCTTCGGTGACAATTTCCACCCGATTTAAAGAAGTTCTAGATGATTTTCTGGATGATTTTGGAGGAGATGTCAATAACTGAAAATGCAAAATCATGGGTTGGAATGTTCCTCCACATGAAATAGGTGCAATCTCAAGAATATTCCATTTCCTGATGGCTGAAAAGTGGGCATCATTTTGAAAAGTGAGCATCTCGTGACTAATTTCCCGTCATGGAAAAAATCAACAGGAAGTTTGTCCATTGGGGCACTCAATGGCTGAATAATGTAGGGCAGATTGTCCTGATTAAATCTATCCTTTCAACACTTCCACTTTATTAATACTCAGCCCTACTTGCACCAAAAGGAATCTCCAATCAAGTCTCCAAAAGATTAAGAGAGTTTATGTGGAAGGGAGGAAAAGCTAACTAAAAAAAAATCATTTAGTAAATTGGAATCAAGTCATTTGTCCCAAATCAAGAGGCAGATTGGGCATAAGGCATCCTGAAATGATGAATAAGGCTATGGGAGCCAAACTCCTCTGGTGATTGATCTCTGGAATCTCGGCTTGGTGGAAAAAATCTCTATACAAAAAGTATTTATCGGGAACTAGGTAGCGATGTGTAGAAAATCAGTCCACTGTTACACAAGGATTGTCTATGTTCAAGCTTTCAAGGTTGGTACAAGTAAATTCAATGAGTTTCTATCTTGGACCCCGAGAAATGGAAGAAGAATTAATTTTGGGGAAGCTAGTGTCCATGAGAAATCCCCTCTAAGCGAGCAGAATGAGATGGCCCCTCTCCAAATCTGGATGACCAACAACAACATCCAATCTTTAGTCAATATCTCTGAATGGGAACAACCCTCAAAAGTTTGGAAATATTGGAAGTCGTTATATCTTCCAGAGGAATTACAACCACTCTATCAACTACTCTTGAGATCCTTGCATGGGTGTTCTCCCATCAACAAAAAAATCAAGGATGCCAGAGGATGGAGTGAATCCACCTTCTTCGTCAACAAAGGCTATCACACATTCATGGAGGACATTATTTCTTCTCCTCTATCCAATCTATGGGCATCAATTTGGCATTGTGATGGATTACCGAAAGTTAATTTTTTTTGTTGGACTCTTGCTCACAAAAAGATATTAATAGTTGAGAACTTATCTAAACATGGAATCGCAGGGCCTTCAAGATGCACATTGTGCCAGGAATAGGAGGAATCCATCCCCCATATTTTTCGAATGTGGCTACGAAAAGGAAGTATGGTTGTCCGCCTTGGAAGGTATAGAACACAAAATGATCTGGTTCAATGATTGCTCTGATTTTTTCACTCAATGATGGAAGCATTATTGTGGCTCTTTCAAGAAAAAAGAAAGATTCAAGTGGGTCTAGATGGCCCTCCCCAAATATATATACCAGTGCTTATGGTTGGAAACAAAGTCATCTTCATCTTCTACAAAGAAAAAGAAAAAAAATAGGAGGACCGCTAACAAAGCTCTCTCCTTGCTCATAGAACATATGGACCTCTGGATAAACTAGTCATATCATCCTTTGGAGCCAAATGAACTAAGCTAGTATAGCAAGTTTCAAACCAACTCAGTCATGCCTACTTCTAAAATTAAAATTTCTCACACACCTAAATGGGCTCTGAGATACTTTAAACAAGAATTTAGTTATTGGATTCTTCAACAATAGTCTCATTATCTTTTCTTTGATTGTGCTTCGAGAAACAATCCATAAATTGTAGGTGCAAAGGGTATATTAAGTGATCCTGGAGGAAACAAAGTAATCTAATTTGATTAGGGGCTTAGGCTTGCCTCCAATAAACTTGTTGAGGCTTATGCCTTATGGAATGGTCTCTGACTAGCATATGAAGAAGGGGTTAGACATCTGATCATACGTGGCGATTCCATGCTTGTCATCAAAGCAATTCTCAAGAAAACAAGTATTGGCTCCAATCGCTTCATGGGTATCATTTCTCGCATATCAAATCTTCTAGAAAAAATTGAAGAATGGAGGATGTATCATATCCTCGAAACTCACAACTCGGTAGTGGATCAATTGGCCAAAAGAGGTGCTACATTGAGCGAGGGCACAATAGAACTGGCTAGAAATTCAAGGTATTGTCCCCTCCCATAACTCTTGATGATTTGTAAACCCAAGAGAAACATGTGGCTTTACTCGACAACCATGCACCAAGCTTCACATTTAGTAGAAAATGAATTTTATCACCAGGTAAATGAAGTATTATTTATAAATTTGGCTAATGAAGTATATAAACAAGAAGTTTTTATGAGTATGGTACCCCCTGCCAAATCCCTTGTGGTTTGGCGATGGCTCATGACCAAAGCGATGGGAGGAAATTATTTGATGGAAACCTCATTGCAAAAATTCTTCAAAGGTGATCTGGATAACAAATATGGAGACCAGAAAGTAAAAAACTATGGAGACTGCAGAAGCAACTTTGCATCGGGATGGAGTGCAAAGGGTCCAGAGATAACTTTGAAATCTCATTATGTATTTTAAAAATGTATTCCTTGTGGGCCAATTTGTCAAGGAATATTATAGCAAAGCTTCGAGTACTTTTATAATCCATGTATGTAAATTCTCCATAATAGTCACCATAGAAGGCCCAAACTACTGGCCAAAAATTGTCCTAGCACTGATGGAAATTTACTTATGTCTTAGATCGACTTTTAATTAATATAAATATTTAGTCCCTTTTACAAAAAAAATTCATAATAATAATAATAATCTAATTTTAAGGTCACAGTCTAGCCAAAATCCAATTTGATGTATGAAACTCCTTTGTTTGTAAGACAAAGGGGCCCTTCCCCTCTACATTCGAACCTATGAACTTCAAGAAAGAAAAACATGTTCTCTAAATTAAGTTTGCTCAAGGGTTAGCTCAATTGATTGAACCATCCCTCGAAGGCATGTTGGTAACAAGAAGGCCATATGACACAAGATTTGAATCTAGTTGAATCCCTCGGGGTCACCAATAACTATTGTCATTGGTGATTAAGCCGCCATCCATCCATATATTCTAAAGAGGGAGGGGAGAGTCCCATGAGGTTTTACTTGGAAAAAAATGTTCATTAGATTAAGTCTCATCAATTCCTCTTGACTCAGAGGAAATATTCCAAGTCTCATCAATTCCTCCCCGCTTAGAGGAAATCCTCCTCAATTTTTGTTGAAGGTGGGGAAAGTGTTTCTTAAATGTTGCCTACAACTGTGATGTGGCTTGAGTAAACAAGTGTTGTAGGAAAATCTCCCTACGGACAGGTAGATTGCCTCAAAGAGCTTGACCTTAACTCTAAGACAAAAAATGCTTAACGTGGACACTTACTTCCTTTCAAATCTATGCAAACTAACACATGAGAAGGAAAGATAACAGAAGTACCTTTTTATCGACGTTTGTCCCTGCACGCTCCGAGTTGAGCTCCAATCCTTTGCTCCTTGCTGAGTCCTGTAGACAAACAAGATACGACCACTTCCTACTCTATTGATATTAGCTTGAAAACAGATCTATCTATCAATGATAAGTTCATGTAACATCAGACACAAACTAGAAAGAAACAGGCCAAGCGTGTCATATTAATGAGAATAACAACATCAGTACTTACAATCGTAGATGCGAATGCGACAGCTTCGTCAAGTCCCCTTCGTCTAACCCTTGCTCGAAAGATCCACAACCTGGATGACATCAACTTCACTGATCACTCTCCTTTGGCTGACTGTGTGTTTCCTATGAGATCATAGGTTTCATGCTAGCAATTCTTCCCTCTTTTCACCATCATAGAGCTTGCTTATATAGGCTAAGAGGAGCTTAACCTCTTGAGTTATCTTTAGAACAAGTTGAGGAACTTCCTCCTTAGATCAGGGATCTCCTGATGGAACCAAGAATTCGAGTGCAACTGCCTTCTAAACTTGAAAGATCCTCCCCTTATTCTCCTCAACGGGCCAACTACTGCCTCAGATTAGGCAGCGCTCCTTCAAAAGGGGCATCAGAGCATTGTAGCGCTCCCTAGGAAGCTTGAGGGAAGCGCCAACGCTCCAAAGGTGGGTAGCGCTCCTTCAGAGGGGCAGACAAGTGTTATAACGCTCCCTGAGGCCTTATAGGGGAGCGCCAACGCTCCTAAGGCTGATGTAGGGGAGCGCTCACCCTCTGAACCTTTGTTTAAGAGCTCTTCTCAGGTGTTAAGAGTTCCTTGACTTCAGTTAACTAGTTTCCCTTCTCCAAATCAAGTGTATGAGATGTCCTAAGTGCCTCCTTAGTGTCGTCCTTATGGCAGTATGCTTAGACAACGTTTGCGACACTTGTGACCAACTTGCGACACTTGCGAAAGTTGTAAGGGAGATGCGACACTTATGACAATTGAGAGGAACATGCGACACTTATCCAGTTGAGTAATTTTGACGTGTAACAACAAGATCTCATTGCATACCACCAAATAAGTCGTGATTGTAGTTATACAAACATCAAGAAGACCATCTTCAGGAAGGGGGAGTTGAAAATATTGAACTATGGCCTTTGTATTTGTGACTTGAGCATATTCCTCCAAGTGAAATGGCTCATACAATATCAATTAGTTGACATTCACCACGTCATATATGGCTATTAGTTGAGGTGGGGGGTCCAATTTGAAGGCATTGGGACCCATTTGTGGTATGATAATGTAAGGACCATATTGAATGGGTTCGAGCTTGTGATGTTGATTTTTGAAGTGTCAATTATCCAAACATAAAACAAACTTTCACCTGCTTGAAAATATGGAGCAACTCAATGTTGAACATAAAGTGTCTTATACTTTACCTGTGTCTATTGAAGGATGTCATGAAATTTATTATGGGTCTCAACCAAGTTTTGCATAAAAGAAGAAGCTTTGCCTTACTCTTTTTTATGGTGAGATGTGCATGAAGCTAGGATAGCAATTAGAATCTTATAGGGAGCAAGAGGATAAAATCCAAAATAAACCTCAAAAGGAGAGTGTTATTTAGAGACATAAGTGTCTCCATTATAGTTGTGTTGTAAAATATGTATGTATTAATCTCATTATTTGTTCTACTAGTGGTAGATGTGAAGAGCATGAACCAACGTTATGTTTACTACTTTAGTTTGGTCATTACTATCCAAGTGAAATGCAACAAAGAATAGAAGTTGATATCCTAAGAGCTTCCATAAAAATTCCAAAAGTGATCGAGGCATGGAGTCACAATCATAAATGATGGTTAGTGGTCATCCAAAATGTTTCTAAACCTGCTAAAAGAATATTATGAGCATCCATAATTTTGTTGCATGGAATAAAAATTATCCTCTTGGAAAATCCATACTACCACAAACATGAAATATTCATACTTCATTGAGTGATGGGTATGTTAGTGTCCTATAAATAGGTTGTTAGGACATGAGTAAAAAATGTATGATAGGGTAAAGTCATGCTTTGGTCTCATAAAGACCATGGCATGACTTCTCTTAGGTTATGAGTCAATGGGTTTGTGATTGACAAATGTGTTTGAGTAAGGTCATAAAATAAAGTTGAGTCATGAAATATATGGTCTTGGTGCCAAAGGTATGGGTTTTCATATCACTAAAGAGTCATAATGAAAGATCATGAGGTCAATTCAAGTCAGTTATAGTCAGTCTTGTCATGGTCCTAAAGATTTCATAAGCTCAAATCCGTTGGAGGCACATGCCATCATCAAGAAAATTGTAGCACTACACAAGTTGTTGTGCAACTTCCTAATGTTGTGCAATTGAGTATTAAGAGGACGTTGTTGTTCATTGTTGTGCAGAGGACATTGTTGTTCATTTGTTGCGCAGAGGACGTTGTTGTTCATTTGTTGTGTAGAGGAGGATGTTGTTCATTGTTGCGCAAAGGACGTTGCTTTCATTTGTTGTGCACTGCGTAGAGGTTGTTGTTTTCATTTGTTGCGCACAGGATCCAAAGTATCAAATTTGAAGTGTTAACTTGATACAACAAGTTGAAAATTGCTCACATTATTGCACACCTTCAAACGACCTTGCTTCCACACTCTCCAGTTGTTGTTTCATATTTGGATGGAATTCTTATGCACACTGTTATTTTGTTTGATGGATCATATACATGATCATTTTGTTACCCTATTACTCATTGAAAATATCAGTTTTGATTTGTGAAGTACAAATTCATAGTTGCGCAACAGACACGTTGTGCAACTATATCAGTCTATTTTGAGTAGCAGTATGAGGGTCTTATCAAAGTCTGGAATGGGAGATCTCA
Organism: Picea engelmannii; assembly: GCA_009831015.1. Taxonomy (NCBI): domain Eukaryota; kingdom Viridiplantae; phylum Streptophyta; class Pinopsida; order Pinales; family Pinaceae; genus Picea; species Picea engelmannii. Next base: position 526,530 of record ML784064.1, on the reverse strand, counting down.
ATGTGATAATGAGATAAGCATTTACTGCATCAACTTAAAGAATTTGTCAATCAGGAAGTAAAAGTGAGCTCTTCATGGCAGTTTACATATGTCAAAGATTTAAGATGTGAGAAGCAAACATGTTTTCTGAAGGAAAGAAAGGGTTCTTGGGCACCTTGCCATGATTTTGAGTTTGTTATTATCGTTAACCATCTCCATCAAGCAATCCAGATCAAGAAAATAAATCAAATTCAAGAATATCAGTTGTTGCGCAAACTACGTTGCACTTCTCCTGTAGGTTACTATTGCGCGACAACCTTACTGCGCAACTGTGATGGGGGATGCTTAGTTTTTTATTGTTCTAGTGGTAAACTTAAAAATTGGTTTTCGACCAATTAGAAATGAATTTTTCAAAACCAAAAGAGGTTGTTTTCAAGAACATTCTGGATAACAAAAACCTCTCTCTGTTTCTTCAGAGGTGTTATGGTTTGGGATATCCAAATGGATCTTTAAAGCCTATTTTCCCATATTTCAATATTTAATGATTTCTTGTTTTAGTCATCATATTTGGGCACATATTCCAAGAATATGAAGAGGAATTTTTGAAAACCCAAAGAGGTTTTTGTCAAGAACAAACCCAATAACAAAAAATTCTCTCATTTTTTACACATCTATCATGGTTTGGAAGATATGAAATGATATATGAGGCCTATTTTCCATAATTTCACCAAGCCAGATTTCATGTAGGTTACTATTGCGCAACAACCTTGCTGCGCAACTGTGACAGAGCATCCAGAATGTGTCCAGATCAGCATGGACATGTCAGGGGAGGTGCCAAGTCATATTCAATGAGCACCAAGGTCAAATATCACCATATCACGGATTCAAACACTTTTTTTGTCAAGTGGTTATGACGTAATAAATGAGTCAAGTTTGACTCCTTGTTTTTAGTAGCTTGTTTAGATTTTGATGCCAAAATATGTGTAACTGTAGCTTAACTTAGACAAGTTGTTGAATTCGAATTTAGGAGGATAGGAGGAGACTTTTTGTATATATTTTATGGAGCTACATCAACTTAAGAGTGGAGTGTGTGAGGAGAAGTTATTGTGTGCATTGTAAAATGGTTTTTGAGACTAATGCAAATTGTTGAACCAAAATGTTAAGAACCAAATATCAATATAGCATAGAAAATCCTCAGAAAAAGTACTCAACGCCTTGAAAAAGAGAGAATTTCAGATAATAAGCCTCTTCGAGGGGGCAACCTCCTTTTACCCCACTTAAATGTTCAAGTACAAGATGATTCAAAATGAAAAT
>ML784064.1:502406-519863 GCA_009831015.1 Picea engelmannii | reverse complement strand
AAGTACAAGATGATTCAAAATGAAAATGTCTCCTTGGTATATATAGGAGACTAGGAGGTATAATTACAACTAATGGCCTAAAGCCGACATAAATAAAATAACATTACTAATCTATTATGCCCCAATTAAGGGGTAATGAGCCAATATTAGGGCTTAACACAGAAGTACATGGAACTTGTCATAAGAGATTTATGTGATTATTGCTCCTTTATCCTTGTGCTCCTATTGTGCATATTTTTACATTGTCTTAATCAATTTATGTTTTATGTTTTCTTTTGTATGTTAAAGTGAAACACATGTGTATGAACTCATCTGAATATGATGCTCTAGGCATGCATTTTCCTTCTCTCTTTCTGCTATAATTTCCTTGGGATTCATCCTTGATAGATGTCTTAAGTGATTAGTGTTTCCTCTCTGAATTTTCCACTACAATGACATTTAATTGGTATAAAGGAGTGTTTTCTACCTTGCCTCTGATAAGACATTTTCCAATTAACCAGTGTTCAATCTTTTGTTAGTCTATGATCCTACGACTCCATTGCCCAATGAATCTTCAATATGCTCCGCCACCAACTCATTAAATTCATTTCAAAATTAGAGATCTAGCCTTTGAGTTTAACCAAATCAATCCTTTCAGTGATTGATTTGAAGAGAGAGAGCCCTCTCTGGTTGGAAGGGCCAACTTCCAGCCCCAAGTTGGTTTTGAGGTTACTCTTGTGTATATTTCCTTTCAGCCAAGGATTTTACAGAGAGATGATATTTTGTCTCCATTGTCAGGGACCGAAGGTCAAATCTTCCCTGGGATAAATGACAGAGGTCATATTTGACTTCTGATGGTGAACAAAGGCCAAACACAAAGAAGGTTGTACCATTCACCTGGCGAGTCCAATTATGCTTCAATTATATTCAAAGACTTCGCTAGGGGATGATATCCATTGACAGAGACATGGAAGGACATCATGGGAAAACTAGGTATCAAAGCTTCAATTTTTTCCAAGAGTTCTTATTATTTTCATCAGTTACCTCTTGTCCTTCCTTGAAATTGTTAAAAGAATTTTCCTTTACATGTTGTATTTGAATGAAGAATACAGATCTACACTTGACTCTCCTTTAAAATTTGCATATCATTCTTTTGAAGTTGTAAATACATCTCCTTTTTGTATTGGTTATCTTGAACAAGATCTTAATTATAACCATATCCAAGCTAGTGAGCCTCTAGATACTAAAGTTGATATACCATCTCATGTATCTGATTCTACACTTACCAAGATCATAGGCAGATATAGGTCTTTGAAACTACCTTCTATACTTCATGACTTTCCAACAAAGCACTATATACACCTACCTATGTTCGATGATGAACTTGAGAAGATTTCAGTTGAAAAACATGTCTAGGCTTTTAAGCATTTTGTAGACCTCTTTGAAATTGAACATGATGATGTTTTAATGAGAGATTTTTCCTAGTCATTGCAAGGAGAGATCAAAGAGTGGTTTAGACACTTACAACCCAGGACCATCAGTTCATGGGAGGAATTGAAGAATGTATTTTTGAAATTTTGGAGCAAGATGAAATCTTTGGATCTACATCTTCCAGAGTTTTATGCCATAAAAAGGCAGAGCAATGAAACTATCTCTATGTTTGGTAGGAGGTTTTCCAGTCTTTATTACAACTTGCCCAAGGAAATTCAACCCACTGAAATTGTTTCCATGCTCCATTATGCAATAGACTTTCATCCAGATTTGTCTTTCCTTATGATGGAAAGAAGATCTAAGACCTTACAACATATGTTTGATAATGCCCAGGAAGTGGAAGACAATATTCAAGAATGTTAGAGGCTGCAAAATCATAATTTAGAGAGTGTTGCAAATACAGAGAACGATGGTGAACCAGAAGAACATGAGATTGTGCATAAACAAGAAGCTGATTTACATCCTGATATTTTTCAACATGAGCAGAAAAATGATTGTTCCATGCATTTTTTCGAAGTTTTCAATGATGACATTGTTGCAGAAGATAAGGATCAGCCTATTAAAGAGCAAGTTGATGTACCAAGTTTTTTCCTTGTGGATGACATTGCAGATGTATTTGACTTGCCCAAATATGATGAATATAATGACAATTATGAGGTTGATTTTTTAGAGCAACCAGTTGAATGTTCTTCAGCGGGAAATGTTCAGTTTCAACAGTTTAAGGAAAGCAGTCAACTGACATGTTTCAATTGTGACAACGATGAATAACACGAGGAAAGTATTGAATCAAATGAAGGAAATACTCTACCCATGTGCTTTTCTTCATTCAGATTACCGAAGGAGAATTTTCATAGTGTTATAATTCAATAATTTCACAGTTATGCCAGTGAACATGGAGAAAATAGTGAGTTTGCTAATGTAAATTATTTTCCCTTATGGTTTTCTTCATTTACATTATTAAGAGAAAATTTTAAGAACATTAATGAAGTTGAGGAGTGCAGATTGATGCAAAGTCATCTAGACTCAATGGGCAAATTGGACAAGGAATTGCAACAACCTCCTCTTGTTTTTCATGACCTAGTAGCTAGTTATATGGATAATTTTAACAACCAAAATTTACAGCCATTGAAAAACCATGAGTTTGAGAATGAAGTTGATGATCAATCAATTGTGTCTTTAGAGCCGGTAAAGGTTTTGTTTCAGCAGTCTAATGCGGATTTCCAAACTTCCTATGACAACTTATTAAGTAAATCGCATGAAAGAAAAGATATAGGTGAAGGGGTAAATTTATGGCACATAAATCACCTGGAGAAACGTTGTAATCTATTGGATGAGTATGACATCAGTTTGTAATTTTTTGAAGATCATTTTGTAGTCTTTCTTGAGTCAGTAGGCAGCCCCAAATCTCCAGATTTTGTCAAATTTGAATTTGATTGCAAATGTTCAAATGAGCTGCCATTTTATTTTCAAATTTTGTTTTTCAAAAACACATTCCAGACCTTCACTTAGTCAAGCTATTACTTGAATAGATACTTTGCAATTATGCTTACACGTAAGAAAGAAATCAACTATTCGAGTAGAGTAGGAGTACTCATCAATAAGCTCATAGTTTGAGCATTTTTTCAGTTTGATTTCAACAGTTTGCAGTATAATATAGTTTGTGTTTCAGTTTCTAGTTTTCAACAGTGTGTAGTTTAGTTTTCAGATGAAGGTCTAGTAAGGAGAAAGTGCATGTTGCAGATATCAGTGATTTGGGATCAACCCAATGGATTAGGCTACTAGTTTGTTTGTTCTTTGCCACCTCACAGGAAGGATGTCATCCCCATTGGAGCCTGTGTTAGTGTCCTATAAATAGGTTATTAGGATGTGAGTAAAAAAATATGATAGGGTAAAGTCATTCTTTGGTCTCATAAAGACCATGAAATGATTTCTCTTAGGTTATGAGTCAATGGGTTTGTGATTGATAAATGTGTTTGAGTATGGTCATAAAATAAAGTTGAGTCGTTAACCATATGGTGTTGGTGCCAAAGGTATGGGTTTTCATATCACTAAAGAGTCATAATGAAAGATCATGAGGTCAATTTAAGTTAGTTATAGTCAGTCTTTTCATGATCCTAAAGATTTCATAAGCTCAAATCCATTGGAGGCACGCGACATCATTAAGCAAATTATAGCGTTGCACAAGTTGTTGCGCAACTTCCTAATCTTATGCAATTGAGTATTAATAGGATGATGTTGTTCATTGTTGCATAGAGGACATTGATGTTCATTTGTTGCATAGAGGATGTTGATGTTCATTTGTTTCGCAGAGGACGTTGTTGTTCATTGTTGCGCAGAGGATGCTGCTTTCATTTGTTGTGCATTGCGCAGAGGTTGTTTTTTTCATTTGTTGTGCATGGGATCCAGAGTATAAAATTTGAAGTGTTAACTTGATACAAGAAGTTGAAAATTGCTCACATTATTGCGCACCTTCAAACGACCTTGCTTCCACACTCTCCATCTGTTGTTTCAGATTTGGATGGAATTATTATGCACAATGTTATTTTGTTTGATGGATCATTATACATGATCATTTTATTACCTTATTATGCATTGAAAGTCTCAGTTTTGATTTGTGAAGGACAAATTCACAGTTGCACAGTAGGCACGCTGTGCAACTATATCAGTCTATTTTGAGTAGTAGTATGAGGTTCTTGTCAAAGTCTGGAATGGGAGATCTCAATGTGATAATGAGATCAACATTTACTACATCAACTTAAATAATTTATCAATCGGGAAGTAAAAGTGAGCTCTTCATGGTAGTTTACATATGTAAAAGATTTAATGTGTGAGAAGCAAAGATGTTTTCTGAAGGAAAGAGAGGGTTCTTGGGCACCTTGCCATGATTTTGAGTTTGTTATTATCGTTAACCATCTCCATCAATCAATCCAGATCAAGAAAAGAAATCAAATTTCAAGAATATCAATTGTTTTGCAACTGCATTGCGCAACACAAACCTCTCTCCATTTCTTCACAGGTGTTATGGTTTGGGAGATCCGAATGGATCTCTACAACCTATTTTTCTAGATTTCAATATTTAATGATTTCTTGTTTTAGTCATCATCTTTGGGTGCAGAGTCCGAGAATATGAAGAGGAATTTTTGAAAACCCAAAGAGGTTGTTTTCAAGAACATACTTGATAACAAAAACCTCTCTCAGTTTTTGCATAGCTATCATGGTTTGGAAAATATGAAATGATCTTTGAGGCTTATTTTCCATAATTTCACCAAGCCAAATTTCCTATAGGTTACTATTGCGCAACTGTTTCAGAGCGTCCAGAATGTGTCTAGATCAACATGGACAAGTCAGCGGAGGTGCCAAGTCATTTTCAAAGAGCACCAAGGTCAAATATCACCATATCAGGGATTCAAACAACTTTTTTATCAAGTGGTTATGATGTAATAAATAAGTCAAGTTTGACTCCTTGTTTTTAGTAGTTTGTTTAGATTTTGATGCCAAAATATGTGTAACTGTAGCTTAACTTAGAGAAGTTGTTGAATTCTAATTTAGGAGGATAGGAAGAGACTTTTTGTATATATTTTATGGAGCTACATCAACTTAAGGGTGGAGTGTGTGAGGAGAAGTTATTGTGTGCATTGTAATCTGTTTTTTGAGACTAATGCAAATTGTTGAACCATAAGTACCTGGAACTTGTCATCAGAGATTCATGTGATTATTTCTCCTTTATCCTTGTGCTCGTATTGTGCATATTTTTACATTGTATTAATCAATTTATGTTTTATGTTTTATTCTGTATGTTAAAGTGAAATACATGTGTATGAACTCATCTGAATCTGATGCTCTAGGCATGTATTTTCCTTCTCTGTTTCTGCTATAATTTCCTTTGGATTCATCCTTGATAGATGCCCTAAGGGATTAGTGTTTCCTCTATGAATTTTCCACTACAACGAAATTTAATTGGTATAAAGGATTTTTTTCTACCTTGCCTCTGATAAGACATTTTCCAATTAACTAGTGTTCAGTCCTTTGTTAGTCCCTGATCCTACGACTCCATTGCCCAATGAATCTTCAATCTTCTTTACCACCAACTCATTAAATTCATTTCAAAATTAGAGATCTAGCCTCTGAGTTTAACCAAATCAATCCTTTTAGTGATTGATTTGGAGAGAGAGAGAGAGNTATCGGTAAGTTTTCTTTGACTACAATTTGAACCCACTTGTCATTACATGGAAAGCAAAAAGAAGTACCTCTATAGGTATAACAAAAAATATTCACATCAAAATTTCTAGAGAGAGAGAGAGAGAGAGAGAGAGAGAGAGAGAGAGAGAGAGAGAGAGAGAGAGAGAGAGACCTCTCTGGTTGGAAGGGCTAGCTTCCAACCCCAAGTTGGTTTTGAGGTTACTGTTGTGTCTATTTAGTTTCAACCAAGGAAATTACAAAGAGATAACGGGGTAGAGACTAGAGACAAAATCCATAGAGATGGATTCCCAGGACCTAGAGGGAACAAACATAGGTTGTTACAACCCAATCTTCTTATCGGTAAGTTTTCTTTGACTACAATTTGAACCCACTTGTCATTACATGGAAAGCAAAAAGAAGTACCTCTATAGGTATAACAAAAAATATTCACATAAAAATTTCCTTCATAAGATGAAGAGTAAACCCCCTTCACGTGAAGGATGCAAGTTGATCCAAATATAACACAACTAAATTAACTTATAAAGAAAACCATCTCATACTATGTAATTGAGGAAGAGGAATTGATTGTCAATGGTGGGCCATTATATGAACTCAACGACTAGATGAAAACAAGCCTGGAATTCTCAATCCTCATAGGTTGCATATCTTACATCTAATATGTCAAAAAAGGATTTTGGAAGGGGCTCTGGTTAGGAGATCAACCACTTTATTTGAGATGCCTTTATAATATTCAATGACTTAATGAAAGTGTTAAGTGCAAGAGGCCTACTTTAAATGTTTTTCTCTTGAATTTTGGATTAGGAATTGAAAAACTAAAGGGATTGATGATCAATGTCTAAGATAATTCCGTTGTCAATGATAGAGTGTCACCATTGCTTGAGATTTGTTGAGTCGTCAACGACTTTCCCAAATATTTTTGAAATTTAAAGACCCCAAGTTTGGCTAATTTCACAATGTTGATTTGATCATCTCATGTTGATCCCTTTGAAGCTTGGCTCTTCAATTTAGAAAAAATGATTCATGCATGTTGTTTTTTTCCTTGAGGTTAAAACCAAGTCTTTGTTCACTTATCAAGGATTCTCTGAACTCATGCCTTGGCCAAAAGAATTCACATTCAACTCAATTTTGGTCTAGAATTGATTTGTGAACCTATGAACTTCTCTGAGAATGTGCATTTTCTAGGCCTCTCTCAAAAAACAACTTTCATCTTTCCCCAAAAGGCTTTGAGGGTTTTCAAAAGTTCATTTTTCAAGAAACTTTCAAAAATGCTTTCAAACCACTTTGTTTTAGTCTTTTATCCCTTTTCTAAAGTTTAATTCTAGGCATTTCCTAATGTCTACTTTCAAAAGGTGCCAAAAGAGTCCAGGGATTTACAAAAGTTCCTACATTGGAAAGTTCCTGAAAAATTACAAGGTATCTTTTCTTTTTCTTTCGATGCTTCTTTTTAAAGATATTTTGAGACGATTTGAAAGTCTTGAGCACTAAGAAGCCTAACACCTTTCAATATGTTTCATAATTTCAAACTCTCAAACAACCTTGAAATTCATCAAGAATTTTTGGAAGTTCACCACCTAACGACACACATGCTTAGTTTTGGGAAAATCTAAACTTCAAAATTTTAATTCACCTCAAAGTCTTGAGAATCTTATAAATTTTCTTTCAAAATTGTTTCTAAGAAAGTCACCATTTGAATTTTTTCAAGCTATTCTTAAACTTCTAACTTTCCAGTATGCCTGAAACCGTTGAGGATATTCATAAGTTCACCATTGAAAGTGTGTACTCTTCACTATTGGGGAATATTAAAACATGAAACGTTGAACTCACCTTGAAGTCTTTGGAGTCTACTGGTCTTGTTTTGGAAATTTTCCCCATAAAGAGATAAAACCAACCATTTGAAAAGTCCTCAATACCATTCAAATTTGAACTTATAACACTCACCAAAGATCTCAGGAGGTTACAAAAGTTCAACTTTTAACTCTTCTCAATGGTCTTCAACCACCTTTCAATGAGTTAAATTTCAAGCCACCCTAAAAAAACCTTGGGTAGATTTTCAAATTTCACAAATCAAATTTGAAGAAGCCCCAAAAGAAACAAAACGATCACAATCACATGCTAGATCATGTGAATTCAATGCACAAGTCCTTTTGAAAATCCTCCAATTCCATCACATTTAATTTGAAAGGACTTTCTCTTAAATGCACTATTATTACACCAATGTGTCATCTATTATATCCATAGAACACCATCCATCGAATGCATTATGTCCTCTCATTATGGAGAAAGACATAGCTTTCATACATTTGGTCACCCTAGTATCGTTGGACATGGATAGACTCACCATCACCAATGCACAAGCTATGATTGTTGAATCTCTCATGAATAATTCCAAGTAATTTGAAAGATAAGAGATATATTTGTTCAATTGAGAAAACATTTATCCACCTCTGTATATTTTGATTTTGATTTGATTATGCTAAGCTCTAAAACAAAATTAGAATTGTTTTTGTTGATTGAGCATTTGAAAGAGACCTTAGGCTAATGTCCTCCTCATCAATGATAACCATATTTTGAACATGTAAGCCTTGCATGCATACATTTACCCTTAGTTTTGAATAGATTCCTGCAACATGCAATCTTTCCCCTAAAATTTAATTGCCTTCAAATTGTAGTCTACCATTTTATTATTGCATGCAAACATTTAGAACACAAAAGTCTATCATTCGATTGTTTCTAGGCACTGAGAATTAAATGTTAACATTGCTTGCTTCCTTATGACTACTTTGAATGGCCATGTGTAGATGTTATGTCTTACAAAAACAAACCCTCCCAAAAGTAATATAAAGAGACTATGATAGAAGAAGCTTCTCCAATGGAAGAGCATAAAGACTGAACATAACAAACTACTCTAACACCTCCAATCACATAAGATTAAAACATAGTCCTCAATGGTGGGAGATATACTAGGTATTTAAAGACAGAGCATATCCTATATCATTTGGGCTATCAAGAGATGATGAATACTCTGACCTATATGTATATGAAAACATTTGAAAGCCACATTTTTATAATGTGGCAATTTATGAGCCCTTGTTTTGGTCATCTTGTGACATCTTTTCCCTTTTCTAAATTATTCATTTTTGCCTATCATGCACCCTCATTATTACCATTTTGGTGCTTGTGACCAGGGTAGAGGCCTGAGCTAACCTTCATTACATTTCATAAGTTTTCATTTGATTTATGTTTAACCATTAGGATCTGGTATCGTATTATGCAATTAACCTATAACTAACTATTGGATGGGAGAAAACCACTCTTCTCCACAAATAGTTGCGGGTGCGTTCAACCCTGGCTTGGTTCGATTTGTTCTGGCTGCTACAGATGGTTCCACCGAGGGGGGGGAGCTCTTGCCCCCTCCTAAAGCCGATTCTTGTGCTTTCCATGCTAGGGTTTCAACATCTGTCAAACAAACAAAGCCCCAACCTTCTCGGTTTGTCAAGAAACTCGCAAAGATGCCAAAAATCGACCTTCCCCTTCTATGACCAGAAATAAATATTTAGCCTTAGTTGAACAAGGTTTGATCAGCCAATTTGATGGCATGTGGCCCTCCCCTAAATCTATGGCAATCTGGCTGCAAAAAAACAAGGTTCCTCTCATTAAGGGTTCCTTGAGCCATTTTTTCTATGGAAGAGTATTTTATGCCTTCCTCTTTGAGCAAAAAGAAGACAAGGATATGATTTTTCAAAATGTACTTTACTTTATAAGTGCAAGAGAGATGTATTTGAATAAATGGACTCCATATTTCAGTCCAGAGAATGATGTTCCTTCTGTCGTTCTTGTTTGGGTGTGATTAACTCATCTTCCCCTTAACTACCGGAGAGATGACGCCTTGCACTGCATAGGTAACTCTCTAGGTCGATACATTGATAGGGTCGAGCCAAAATAAAACATGTTCTCTTATGATCAAATTTGTGTTGAAGTGGATCTGGAAAAAGGTATTCCAAAAGCATTCCTCATCACCTTGGATAAATGGCAGCATGTGCAACAATTGGACTATGAATAACTCCCCTTCAAGTGCAAGATATTCCACAAATATGGTCATTTTGTGAAGAATTGCAAGAAGGCCCCTCTATCTCAACCCTCTGAAAGTGGGGTATAAGATCAATGGACAATTGTTCAAAGGAAATTTTGAGTAGGCAACAACTACCAGAATGCATATGGCCCTAGTATTTCTTCCGGTCCTTCCTCTTTTGGGCAGGAAATCCCCCCTAAATATTCTATCTTTACTCCCTCTTCAACAAGGGTTACTCAAAAGAATAACATCGACACCCTATCGCAGTTCAATGATAATGAAGACTCCCCCTAAATGGTAGTTGTTTCCCATGAATATGGTCCTAAGGAGCTTCCTTTAGTCCACCCCCCTCATGGGACGTCCCCCTCCAAAGAGAGGATATGTCCCAAGTAAGTGAGTCGATGAGACCACTATACTTATTTCTTTTTTACTCTTGTGGAGTTATACTCCGGCCTGAATAATACTGTAGTGATGAAATGCCCAAATTCTTAACAGGAAGAAATGTGTAGTAATTTTGCAACTAGAATGCATAAGGCATAGTTGCGTGGAAATAGATCTTGTCTGTTCTATTTTTTTTTTGTTTTTTTGTTTTTGTCCCCATGGGTAGGATATTCATGGTTTCTATAGACATGGTTTTTCCCTGTGCTATAGCTCTCTGATATACGTGCGACATCCAACAATAGTACTCATCCCAATATCTCAGGGCACCAACTAAGGAGGCTAGATTGTGCCCTTAGCCGTACTACCCAACTACCCAGGTACTAGAGAGTATCTTCCCGAGTGTTGTTCTCGGTGGCACTATAACAATCAGGCGGTTGATCAGTTTATCTATGGAGGGATTCAGGAGATCTAGGTCGATCTGTATACAGGTGATGTCTGATGCGCTACCAGTCGAAGGGGTACCAACATGGGTTACAAGGGTGGCCAATAGATGTGCACTTAGCTACCACTTGTATTTCTTGCGTGTATGACTCCTTGACCGCGGGTTTACACATGTAATGACAGATATCTGTAGCTTTAAGATGCTAGAATATGTCTCTACCCTGAAAAAAAATTAACCCACAATTTTCTGCCGAGGAAGGTGCTCTGATACCACTTGTAGTATTCCAGATATAAAATAGTATGCATAACATAAATATTTTAGCTAGAAACGATAGAGAAGTAATGAGATAATCAAAACAATACCAGAATAATACCATAATAACACGAGAAAGAGAACTTTGATTACTAATAGAAATGTTCACATGCCTCTTCGAGGGGGCAACCTTTAGCAGAGCAAAGCTCTATTACAATAATATCCAAGAAAAGATTTCTCATACTGTCTACTTCTATTTATACTCTATCTATCCAAAAGAACAATCTAGAGGAAGATCCTTCTACAAGTAGAAGCTTCTATTAGGTCTTCTTACATTTGACTTATTCTTCCTTATTTCTAGGCCTTATTAATATTGGCCTTTATTACATGGAATTATATTGTTCTACCTACGTGAGGGGTTAGGGAGGTTAGGTCCCTAACAGGGTACACCTGAACTAAAAGAGTTGCAGATGCAGCTTGAAGAACTTTTGAAGAAGGTGTATGTTGGCCCTTGACCAAGTTTTGGGAGATCCTTGGTCAAGTTTGACCTATTTTGGGACTTTGACAGCCTATTGAAGGAGGAGCGCAAGACGAAGCAGAGATCATGGGATCTCGACCCCTTTTTGGGTCCTTTTTGGGATTTGGGATTTTGTAACGGGTATGGGGATGTTGACCCATGGATTTATCCATGTTTAGGCCTATTTTGTAAAGTATAAATAGATGTCTAGGCAATGTAAGGAGAGGCATATATATATATATATATATATATATATATTTGTGTGATATTGGGCTAAGTGCTAGTGATCGAAGGATTGTAAGTGTTGTGTGCATATTGTGTGAAGCTTGCAAATATGAGTGCAAGTGACTGTAGAAGGCTTAGTGCTGTATCCTAGCTCGGGGAAGGAGGATCTGGCAAGGTGCGCGCAGATCTTCTATCCTATGCAGAGTAGGGTTTTGATGCTATGTGCCTGTAAGAAGCTTGATTGAAGATAATAAAGAAGAAGAGTTGGTGAACGTAGCCCCAGGGTGGGGGTGAACCACCCACATGCTGTGTTGCTATTCTTTGTGCTATATGTTGATATGTTTATGTATTTCCTTGCTAAGTTCTTTGATATATATAGACAGTTTTGTTTATGCTTTGTGCTAACAATGTATATGGATGTTAGATCTGACCTATGTGAATGTGCTTAGTGCTTGAATCTGCTAGATCTAATCTACCTCTCTATGATAAGTGCTTAGATACATCAGATCTGAATGAATAATGCGATGCTTTGTTTTATCTGCGGAGTAGATAATGGTCAAATATTGATGAACTGTCGGTGCTAAGTGCTCTGTTAAGTGTTAGAATCAAAGATCCTTGTCCCAGCTAAGGTTGCAGACATTTGAGTCCTGCAACCACCCCTACCTCTACCTCGGGTGAGACTTCATCTGCTTCACAGGTGTTGCTGAAAAAGCAGACAGTTAGGGTTTTGTTGGTGCGTTATTGTAGCATTGAGCCTTGGGTCTGCCCCTGTGCCAACAAATGGTTCCATTGTCGGGACCGAGGAAGAAGAATCTTCTTGCAAAGATCCGACTTGAAACTGTGATTACTGAGAACTGAGGAAGAAGAAGCTTTGTGCAAAGATCCGACCTGAAACTGTGATTGTTGGGAACTGAGAAAGAAGAAGCTTTGTGCAAAGATCCGACCTGAAACTGTGAAAGATCTGTGAGTAGATCTGTTTCCCTAGTGCACAACATTCCACTTGACCTGTGAAGCTCTGTGCCAAGAAAAGAGGTCAGATCTGAAGAAAAGAGGTAAGATCTCGGAGCTCTGTGCTCTGATAAAGGTAAGAATAGTGAAAAGTTCTAGAATTGAAAGCGTTGTGCTTTGTAGAAGTAAGATAAGTGGAATTTTTTGTTTCAATAGTATGGATCTAGGTATGTTTGATAGATTCTATCCTAGCTTGAAAACTAGGGCACTAATAGATGAAAGAAGGTTTGACTTGCGTAGATCTGATAAGAATAGTGAAAGATATGTTATACCTATGCATAGAAAGAATGTTTGGACTAACAAGTGGATGCAGGATCCTAGAAAGAAATGTTTGCAGGATAGCTATCATGCTCCTAGCGTGCAGTATAGGAAAGGCTGGGAATCATTTAAAAGAAAGAGAGGATTAACCCTCTGTTACAGTTGCAGAAAACCGGGACATCTTGCTAAGGAATGCTCTGGGAGAAGACCTAGTTGTCTTTGTTGCAAATCTATGGACCATGAAGTATTGGATTGCCCTAGAATGATTGCTAATCTTGAAGGAATGAACATGAGACAAGAAAACCCTAAGGCATATCCAGAAACTATGAGTATGATAGAACCCCAGAAAGAATCAGAGAAAGTATTGCTACAGATAAAAGACACCCTGAATGACCACTGGCATGTCAGCTTATCAGAGATCTTCAAAGAAAAAGCATGCATAGAAGCAAGAATATGAGACTTCGACATTGGCTGTGTTCTAGATGAGTAAACACAGGTGAATATCATGACAGAAAGAAATTGGGAAGCTATAGGAAGGTCTGCTATGATTCCTTCATTAGGAGGAATAGGACTATTCAAAGGAATGTTGATAAACCTATGTGGAAAGCTCACCCAGATACCTATGAATGCCAATGGGACTTCGACACTGGAGGATTTCGATATTGTTAAATTTATTGAGAACAACACCCCATTTACTATGTTACTAGGAAAACCTTGGATTGAAAGAGATCAGGCTAGAAGGAAGGAAGAAGAAGAAGTTTTAGATTAGAAGAAGCAAGAATGAAAGGATTTCATGACTAGAAGGATCACACACTTGATTGAAGAACAAAAGAACAAATTGAATCTATTTAACACCAGAGACCTGGATGTCGAAGTTGCAAGAACACTAGAAGACCCACAGAAGATTGAAGTACCTATTCCAGATAAAGAGGAACTATCACCCTCGAATCTTAGGAAAGAATCTCAACAGAGCGAAGTAACTATGCCAAACACAGATAAGAATCAAAATGGAAAAGAGAATACCGAGACGAAGTTCACTGGAAAGAAGGCCAAAAAGCTAAGTAAGAAGAGAGATAAGATCAAAAAATTACAAAATCTTCCAGAGGGAACTCCAGAGAGAGAAAATTTACAAAATTGGAGCTTCGTTGGGATAACATAACAACGTCACATGCCACTTCTCCATGACGAAGCAATATAGCCGTTGGGAACAATATAACCCTTCGACCGACCCTCCGAACGGGTAGAAAGCAATTTATGGTTCGCCATCAGACTGTTGGACAACGCTGTAACAGACAAAACAGAGTTAATGAAGGTTTCTCACCCATTGCAAGAGGTCCGTTGCCAAGTTATCTATTTATCCCATCGCACCATGCACCGAGAACACTTTTTCTAAAGAGAGCCATCGAAACTGAGCCTTGCATGACTCCGAACACCTTACAAAGCTTCTGACCCCTGATGAAGTTCAGCGCAGATCGACACTTCATCTACATTACAATGCGAGCAGATGAACATAAAGAGCAACTCCAGTCATATTATAAACTTACATAAGAGACCTTGAGGATATCACTAAGGAATGGTCTGCTAACCTCCTTATCCTTTCCATCCCTGCAGATATATATGATTTTGACAGCCCAGAGGACACTCATAAAGAACATAATACACCCAAGAAGACTGAGGAGGTCCAAAATTTAAGCAGCACCTTAGGAAAGACTACTTCAGTGTCACCTGTATGAGGGGGTGATGACAAAGTAGAAGCTGAGCAACGCTTGGAGGGACCTGTCAACGACACAATCATCCAAGAGTTTGTTGAACAGGAGGCCATGGAACAACAACAAGTCGAAGTAGCTCGAGCCACGCTCGAGGCTTTCAAAGCATAACTAACCATATCAGAGTGACTCGGGACGAGTCACAGGTGAGTGTTGGGGGCCTGTTGGCCCTTGACCAAGTTTTGGGAGATCCTTGGTCAAGTTGGACCTATTTTTGGACTTCGACAGCATGTCGAAGGAGGAGCGCAAGATGAAGCAAAGATCGCAGGATCTCGACCCCTTTTTGGGATTTGGGACTTTGTAACGGGTATGGGGATGTCGGCCCATGGGTTTACCCATGTTTAGGCCTATTTTGTAAAGTATAAATAGATGTCTAGGAAATGTAAGGAGAGTCATATATATATATATGTGATATTGGGATAAGTTCTAGTGATTGATCTATGTGATCGAAGGATTGTAAGTGCTCTGTGAATGCTGTGTGAAGCTTGCAAAGTTGAGTGCAAGTGACTGTAGAAGGCTTAGTGTTGTATCCTAGCTCGGAAAAGTAGGATCTGGCGAGGTGCGCGTAGATCTCCTATCCTATGCGAAGTAGGGTTTTGATGCTATGTGCCTGTAAGAAGCTTGACTGAAGATAATAAAGAAGAAGAGTTGGTGGACGTAGCCCTAGGGTGGGGGTGAACCACGTACATGCTGTGTTGCTATGCTTTGTGTGATATGTTGATGTGTTTATGTATTTCCTTGCTAAGTGCTTTGATATAGATAGATAGTTTTGGTTAAGTGCTTTAGTCAAAGGGACCATGTGGTATGCTATGAGTCCAGAAAATTAAAAGAGCATGAGAGGAATTATGATGCATATGACTTGGAGTTAGAAGTTATTGTACATGCATTAAAAATGTGGAGGTATTACCTTATGAGTAAGAAATTCGAGCTACGAACAAACCACTGTGGTCTGCAACATTTGTTTGGATAGACAAAACTAAATGCCAGACAAACTAGATGGCTGGAATTTCTGAGTGAATATGACTTCGAAATTAAGCATATAAAAGGAAAAGAAAATCAAGTAGCTGATGCACTCAGCAGGAGAGCTCATGAAGTGCATGTGGCATCCATCAACATGTATAGGACATATTTGAAAGATCAAATTATTGCAGTGGCGAATTCAGATCAATAATATGTGAAAATAAAAGAAACATTACATCAAGGTAGTTTTCAACAGAAAATTAATTTCTATGAGTTGAAAGAAGATGAAATTCTCATGTACAAAGGAAAATTATATTTGTTGAATTCCAATGAGCTGAAAGATGCAGTTATGAAGGAAATGCACAATGTTCCATATGATGGGCACCCGGGATATCATAAGACAACTGCAACAGTAAGAAGCCAATACTTTTGGCTGGAAATGAAGAAATAAGTGGCTAATTACACAACGATATGTCTAGAAAACCAATAAGTGAAGACATAACATAGAAACCCAACAAGTTTTCTATAGCCATTTCCCATTCTGGAAAGGAAGAAGTTACAATTGATTTTATTACTAAGCTGCCTAGGATAGTGAAGCAACATGATTCAATCATGGCGGTGGTGGATAAATTCACTAAAGCAACACATTTTATTCTAGTAAATACTACACACAAGGCAGCAAATATCACAAAAATTTATATGAAGGAAGTTGCTAGGTAATATGGAGTTCCTAAGACAATAGTTTCAGATAGAGATCCAAAGTTTACTTCAATTTTTGGAAATGTTTGTTCAAAGGATTTGGAACAAATCTAAATCTTATTACAACTTATAATCCAGAGTTAGATGGGAAAATAGAAAGGACTAACATGAAATTGAGGATGTGCTTAGAATGTATGCGATGGATCAACTATCAAAGTGGGAAGATTATATTTATTTAGTTGAATTTTCCTACAATAATAGGTATCATGCCTTATTGAAGATGAGTCTGTTTGAAGCATTCTATGGAAAAAAATGTAACACTCCAGTGAGTTGGGATAATCCAACAGACAGAGAAATTGTTGGGCCATATTTGTTGAAGGAAATGGAAGAGCATATGACAAGGATTAAAAAGAATTTAAAGGATGCCCACGATAGGCAGAAAAATTAAGCATACAAGAACATAGTTTTCTGAGATTTTAAAGTGGGAGAACATGTGTTCTTAAAATTAAAGGCAAAGAGAAGTTTGATAAGATTAAGAAGTTTCCTAAAGTTGGCAGCAAGATATTGTGGGCCTTTTGAAATATTAGAAAAGATAGGGCTAGTTGCATACATGTTAGATTTTCCTGCATCCATAAGAGTGGATAATGTGTTTCATGTATCATTATTAAAGAAGTATGTACTTGATCCTAACCACATAGTTGATTGGAATGTGATCTAGGTGGAGCACAAAGGGGATTTCTGGGTGGAACCAATATGTATCTTGGACCGAAAAGTCAAAGTGCTCAGGAACAAATCCATAGGGTTGGTAAAGGTTTAATTGACCTGCTATGGTCCTGAATATGGTACATGGGAGCATGAAGAAAACATGTGGGAAGAGTACACACAAATTTATGACAATTTTGAAGAAGAGAGAATGCAATACTCCATTTTGGAAAGAGAGAGTTATGGAACCACATCTCAGAGTCCTAGCCAACTGTGTTGGGGACCTTGATAAATGAATGGATCATTCCTTAGGGTAGCCTTGATAAACAAATGGTACATCCCTTGACAAATGGTGCATTCCTTGGTTCGGTGAGTTGAGAGGAAAAAAATATTGATGGTTGGAGCTCCTGCTGGAGTTGTTAAATTGCAGAATTTTCATTTCTAAGTATTGTGATGTAAATTTGCACACACACACACACACACACACACACACACACACACACACACA
>ML784064.1:466714-502342 GCA_009831015.1 Picea engelmannii | reverse complement strand
AGGGGAGGGGGGATGTAACATCTCCATTATAATCCCTAGTTTAATTAATGCTTATGTGGATATAATATGTGGCTACAACCAAGCGAGGTAATATGCGAATTGTATCTCTATGTTTTAATAATAAAATGTGATGCCAGTTGTTAAGGGGACATGGACAAGTGATGGGGGCTGAATTAATCCAAAAGAGGGGGAAGTGTCTAGGATAATGGACAAGAGGGATCAAAAGGGGAATTACCCATGTATATTAATTCAACCCATTTTCCTAATTTTTCTATTTGAATATGAACCCTCCCATTTCTGATTGAGTATTCCCAAAGCCAATCATTGAATACATGTAAGAAGGTGGGTGCGAGTGTTCACATCCCGGAGTTAGTGTGCACATGGGGGTTGAGTACAATCAACTTGGGGAAGAGTGTGAGTCAGAAAGGAAATCCACAAGAGAGGAAATTCATGTGGGTTGGAGCGAAAAGTTTTAGTCAATCAAGTTTTGTGCATGGGAAAAAGAAAAGGGGAGAGAAACAAAGAGAGCTTGGAGCTGGTGTATCCATGGAGGGCGAACTATGGAGCATAACTGGAGCGAATTGGAGCTGGAGAAATGAAGATCCAAGTTCCCTTGAGTTCCCAACTGAGAGATTCCTAGTTACATGTGCCAAAGAGACCCTGATAAATGAATGACACATTCCTTGGGTTATCCTTGATAAGAGGATGGTACATCCCTTGGGATAAACCTGATAAACAGATGGTACATCCTTTGGTTTATCCCTGATAAATAGATGGTACATCCCTTGGGTTCTCCCTGATAAATGAATGGTGCATTCCTTGGGTTGGGCAGGTCAAGAGGAAGAGAGCTGGTAGAAAAATTGGGATAGGTGTAGGAGAATATCAGTTGGATTATGAGCTTTATGAGTTGCGAGTGTACTATGAGAGACCACCCTCTTTTGTGGATTACTAGCCTTAGATCGAGGGTGATTGACTGTTGAGATTTGGAACAATCAGTCTATGGTTGGGTGGAATGTCTGTCCCAAGAAGTTGGTTGCACAACTCTTGTTTAAAGATAAGTGTTTTATCTTGTACCGAGTTATTTACATGTGTTATTGCTGTGCATGAACTCTACATAAATGAGAATGGATTATATGCTACTGTAATGAGCGGTTTAGATGTATTTCATGTTGATTATTAGCATGCTTTAGATGCATCTATTTTATGGTTACAAACAATAGTTAAATTTGTTTTAAATTTGTAGCTGTAAGCTACAGGAAATCGGCTAGCAGTAAAATAATTTCTTTAGTTAGCAGAAGTCTTGTTTTTATGTGTATATAGCACATAATGTTTCTTAGCTGGAGGCTAGGTACATTACATTATGGTATCAGAGCTGTAATTGAGAGTTTTTTTGTGTGGCATGACCCTACCATGGTGGTTGGGTACATTACATGAAGACTACTTTCTTGAATGGAGACTTGAAAGAGAATGTGTTCATATCTTAGCCAAAAGGCTTCGTTGGGAAGGGACAATAACATAAGGTATGCAAGATCATCAAATCCTTGTATGGCTTGAAACAAGCACTGCGAGGATGGTATGAAAAGTTAACCGAGCATCTTCTAAAATTGAATTTCAAGAATTTCAATCTTGACGACACTACTTTGTTTGTCAAGAAAGTTGGAAAAACCATTGTATATCTTGTAGTATATGTAGATGCTCTATTATAATAGGGAGCAATGAGAACTACATTGCATCCATAAAGAAAGATTTGAATAAAGGATTTGAGGTGACAAATTTGGGACATATTCACTACTACTTGTGCATTGAAGTGATTCAAAATCCAAAGTACATATTCATCTCCTAGAAGAAGTACAATGGAGAACTATTGAACAAGTTTGGCATGGATGAGTGCAATCCCGTTTCTACTCCAATGGAAAAGAACTTGAAGCTCACATCAAAAGAAGGGAATGAATTTGAGGTTGAAACCAATTATAGACAACTTGTGGGAAGTCTTATCTATCTTACTACCACCATACTAGACATTTCATTTTTTGTTGGCATTCTTTCCAAGTTCATGTAAAAGCCTTGTGAAGGACATTGGTTTGCTGCAAAGAGAGTTCTAAAATACTTGAAATGAACTCAATATTTTGGACTCAAGTACACTAAGGTAGATGACTTAAACCTGATCGAATATTCTGATTTAGACTTTGATGGGGATAAGGGAAATGGAGTGTCAACTTCGGGTCATCTCATGAGTCTTGGATCAACAACTGTCTCTTGGAGATCATGGAAAACATTAGTCCCAATAGATTCCACAACAGAGGTAGAATATGTGGCAGCTGCAAAAGTTACGAAAGAGACTGTGTGGCTTAGGAAAACACATGAATATTTGCAGGAGAAACAAGTGAACTCTACTCCTCTTCTAGTTGATAATACTTTTGCAATCAAGTTGGCCAATAATCTCATATTCCATGATTGAACCAAGCACATCAACACAAAGTATCACTTGATTGGATATCATGTAGAGGCCAAGAATATTAACTTAATACATTGTTCCACAAATGAGCAAATTGCAGACATCACCAAAGCGCTTGGAAGAGAAAAACTGAGAAGTTCATAATGATGCTTGGACTCACGCACATCCCTTCGGATTTGTTAAGTTTTGAGCTATTATTAGGTTACTTTTCAATTCACTAGATAACAATATCATAGGTAGGATCAATGAGAGAAACAAAATCACAAGATACAGAACATTTATCCTGGGAAACCCTCATGGGGGAGAAGACCCAACAAAAACTTCCTTAATATAGATAGCTAATACAATGCCAAGACAATAAACCAAAACACTAGAGAATATCCAACACTGAGCAATGCGCCTCTCTCTTCCTTCTTCTCCCAACTACAACTACCAAACTTGTGCACTTGATGAGCGAATGAGTGAGTGAGATAACGAGTCATTGACTTCCTTTATTTATACAAGTTGGCAGGCATTGGGAAGGGTCGACTTGTCTTCTAAGTGGTTAAAACAACTTTAATTAGTCTTGGGGGACGACTTCTTAATTTTCATAATACAATTAGGGTTTGACCAATCCGCAAAATTGGATCTGGTCAATTACAATGACCGACATGATCAATCCACAAAAGGGGATTCATATAATGAATAATGACTCAATAATAAATAAAATACTCTTTGTAGTTACAATATTTCAACACTCCCCCTTAACAAGAAGGGTATTCTACAAAATCATTAGGAGAGAGAGAGAGGGCAACAACATCAACATCATCTGGAACACTGACTGGCATATCTATAAATCATCAAAAGTTTTTCTCATCATCAATATCATCATCCACAACAAGGAGCTGGAATGGCATCATCATCATCTACATCAACATGGATTAGTATAACACTAATACATCATCATCATCAGTAACAACGCGAGGATGATACACCATCAACAACAACATCATCACATCACGAAGGCTAGAGCATCATCAACATCAACACTAAGATGGAAACTTCAACACCAAGCTAGCATCTGAAGAACATCAACACGAATATGGAAATATTCAGCATGAAGCTGGCATCTCAACAATATCAGCACAAAGATGGAAATCTTCAGCACAAGGATGGCATCAAAACAACATCGGCATGAAGCTGGAAATCTTCAGCACAAGGTTGGCATCACAAGAACATCAACACGAAGCTGGAAATATTCAGCCCAAGGCTGGCATCACAAAAACATCAACATGATGCTGGAAATCTTTAGCACAAGGCTGGCATCACAACACTACTCCCCCTTTCGAGGGAGGTCCTTTCGGACTACACCAAGCTTGTATCAAAAGTGATCAAAATTTACATGAGACATAGGCCTAGTCAACACATCAACAACCTGTTCATCCATGCCAACATACTAGAGCTTTATGATTCCTTTCTGCACCATATCATAGATGTAATGATATCATATCTCTATGTGTTTTGACTTGTCATGGAACACATGGTTCTCTGCCATCTTTATGCAACTCTGGTTATCACATAGAATCACGGTTGCTTTGATCTCTAGATCGAATAGACCTGTCAACAACTTATGAAGCCATATGGCTTCACAACTGGTGGAACATGCATCAATGTATTTCACTTCTGCTGTGCTGAGAGCAATACTTAATTGCTTCCTACTATGCCATGAGATCATGGTTGACCCCAGACTGAAACAACATCTTGAGATGATCTTTCTGTCAGAAACACTTCTAGCCCAATCTGAATAAGTATATCCACTCAGTCTGAAGTCTTGATCTCCATTATAACTGAGACCAAAATCTAATGTACCCTTAAGGTACCTCATCACATGTTTTGCAACAACCAGGTGAACACGTATGGGTTCTACTAGAAATTGACTCAAGGTGTTCACAACAAAACATATATCTAGCCTGGTGTTCATTAGATACATCAACAATCCAATGATTTGTCTACACAACGTAGCATCAACCAACTCTGACAAAGTGTCAACCAAGAGTTTCAACTTAGTTTCGATGGGTGTATTCATGTATTTTCTCTCCAGCATATCAAACCTCTTCAGTATTTCGACTGCATACTTCCCTTGGTTGAGGAAGATCTTCTTTGGGATTTTCCAGACCTCAAGACCCAAGAAATAGTGCATTAGGCCAAGGTCTTTCATTTCAAATTCTGCAATGAGCTTCTTCTTACAATCAATGATGAGATTTTCTTCTCCAATTAGAAATAAGTTATCTACATATAACAACAACATAACAGACTCATCATTCATAACCTTGAAGTAAAGGTTAGAGTCATCTTTACTCTTGGTAAATCCCAAGCTCGTCAAGAAACTATCAATTCTTCCATACCAAGATCTAGGAGCTTGTTTCAATCCATACAGAGCCTTCTTCAATATGCATACATGAGTCTTTTTGTCTTCAGCTTCAAACCCTTGAGGTTGTTCTATATACACTTCCTCTTCAATGACACCATTTAAGAAGGATGTTTTCACATCCATCTAGTGTAACTTCCACTTTATCTTAGCTGCAAGGGCTATGATGGTTCTGATTGAAGTATATCTGGCTACAAGAGAAAACTTTTCTTCATAATGAATTCCTTCCTTTTGATAAAATCCACGAGCTACAAATCTTGCTTTATATTTCTCAATACTTCCATCAGCTGCGTGTTTTATCTTGTATAGCCATTGGAAGATACCACATCCTTTCTCTTTGGTCTGGGAACTATTTCCCATACATAATTCTTTATAATGGATTGGTATTCTTCTGTCATGGCATCTTCCCATTGTTTCTTCTAAATGGATTCTTCAAAGAAAGTGGGTTATTTTTCTAAGAGATCACACATCAAATCCATATAACTAGAGAATGGCTTGGGTTTCTTGACTTGTCTCATGGTTCTTTCAGGGGCACCATACTTTTCTCCATCTTGAATATGTTCCCTTTCCCAGGTTGGATTTCTCTTGTGGGAGATCGTCATATGGGGAGGTTCTTGATATTCTATTATGTCATTATTTTTTGGAATCTCCTCATAAGGGGAAGTTATGACTTCCCTCACTGGTTCTGCGACTCTAGGAGCTACATGTTCTTCTTCATATACTTCTTCAAGATGGTATCTTCTTGATTTCTTGAGTGCTGCATCTTCATCAAAGGTTACATCTCTGCTGATCTCAATATGATGGTAACCTAGTATATCAATTCTGAAGGTCTTGGAGACCTAACAGTATCTAACAAATATTCCCTTCTTTCCTGAAGGGTCAAGCTTGGTTCTCTTCTCTTTAGGAACATGTACAAATATTGGACAACCAAATATTTTGAGATGGCTTACTTATGGCTTCTTTCTAGAGAACATATCTTCAGGGGTTTTGAACCCAAGTGCACTATGGGATAATTTGTTATGTACATACACTTTTGTTCTTGATTCTTCTTCCCATAAGTGCATTGGAAGATCTTGATCATGGATCATAGTCTTCACTGCTTCCATTATAGTTCTATTATTTCTTTTTGCTACACCATTTTGTTGAGGATTGTAGGGAGTGGTGAGCTCCCTCTTGATTCTGAATTCTTTATAGAAGTTTACAAACTCTTTTGAGGTTTATTCTCCTCCATTATCTGACTTGAGTATCTTGATCTTTTTTTCAGAGAGATTCGCTATCAAGGCTTTGAATTCCTTGAATGTACCGAACACTTCATCTTTTGATTTCAAAAAATAAACCTAGGTTTTGCGAGAATAATCATCAATAAAAGACACATAGTATACATACTCACTGATGGAGGTTGATGGAATTGGGACACATACATCTAAGTGAATGAGATCTAGGACTCCTTCTGCTTTACTGTCTCTTTTCGGGAAAGGGTTCTTGATGTTCTTTCCTTGTGCACATATGTTGCACACACCTTCATGATCAAACTTGAATTCTGGTAGACCTCTGACTGCCTTTCTTACATATGGTAATGCCTTGTAGTTTATGTGAGCTAGTCTTCTATGCCAAAGTTCACATGGATTCTCAATGGAATGAGTCAAGGCTTCTTCTGAGTGACGTTTTAGTTTATACAAGCCACCTTCTTCTTTTCCAATAACAATTGGTTCTTCTATGGTTTTTCCTTTGGGCCACATAAGAAATTCTCCATATATGAAAGAAAATATGAAGCCTTTCTTATCTAAAGATGAGATAGAAAGTAAGTTCTTTTTCAAACCTGGTACATATAGTACATCCTTCATCTTCATTGGGGTCCCTGAATCAAGTTTGTAATTCGATTCTCCTACTCCTTTGATAGGGTACTAGTACTCATCTCTAAGTGTAACTTTATGGGGAAAGTTATTTTCTGTAAGGCAAGAGAGAATGTCTCTTTGACCTGTCATGTGATTGGAAGCACCACTATCTATGAGCCAAGTGTCCTCACTAGGTGACACTAAACTTGAGAGGGTAGAGATTAAGACATAGTCTTCAATCTGTTCTTTTATAATCTTTGTGGGTGGCTCTTCATCTTCAACTGTATGGGAATGGTGCCTTTCGTTTCTCTTATTGTATTCTTCTCTTATAGATGGAAAATTCTTAGCAATAAGTCCCATCTTGTCACAATGGTAACATTGGTAGGATGAGAAATATTTTTCTCTTCTTTGACCTTTCTGTAACTTCTAGAATCTCCTTGGAGGGTGAGATTCTTTATGGATGAATTTGTTTGAGGAGTGAGACTCCTTATGTTGATGAGTTTCTTTTTGGAAGTGAGACCTTTTCCTTCCTCCTTTAGTATGAGGATATAAGGCTTGATCTTCATCTCTTGATAGTACTGCTTCTCGGTTAGCTACTCTTGCTTCTTCTTGAACACATTCTTCCCAAAGACTGTCAAAGTGTAGTTTCTCCTTTCTGGCACAAATAGTTTGGATGAATGCATCCCAAGGTCTTGTGAGACCATTAAGAGCTATCATTATGAGTTCATACTCATCTAGGGTGTCTCTAATTTCTTCTAGCTGTTCCATGAATTGTGATATTCTAGAAAAATATCCCTGAACTGTTTCTCCTTTCTGCATCCTTATATTTTTGAGTTGAGTTCTTAGATTCATCTTTCGGTTGATGTTCTTTCCTTCATACATTCTAGTTAGGGCATCAAACATTTATTTTGGAGTTTTCTTTGAAGCCACTTGAGGAATACAATGATCTTTAATAGAGCCTGCAATGATTCTTTTGGCCCTAACTGTGTCCTTTTCATGTTTTTCTTTAGCTGCAACATCGGTAGGTTCTTGTACATATTCTTTAATGAATATTGCTAGGTCATTCTCTTCAAGAATGAGTGCAATCCTATACTTCCAGGAACAAAGGTTTTCCACACCTTCTAGCTTGTCAACAAGCTTAGTGCTTGCAAACATCTTGACCTGGTGCTAGGAAAATGACAAAAAATTGAAAATGCTCATAATTTAATTATGAGCTTACCAAGAGGTGTGCTTGGTTGAGGCAAGTATCTTGGTGCAGTTAGATTTTAGAAAATCCATTATTTTCCCCTTCAAACTGGACCAACGAAATTCTAGATTGGTACTTCTGGTACTCGTTCTGGTTTCCTAGTACCAATGAAAACTAGGGTTTCACTTTCCGAGAGTTTTGTCCAAAAAAGTGCGCCGAGGCTGCCAAAGAGTTCGCTAGGCTAGGGCACACTTCCTTGATGAGTTTTAGGCTGAAATTCCTCTTCAATAGAAAACCCTAATTTTCTTGTACGACAAAAATGACATTTTTGCTTATTCGGTGAAAGGTGGTCTCTTCAACTTATCTCTGATACCATGTTAAGTTTTGAGCTATTATTAGGTTTCTTTTCAATTTACTAGATAACAACGAGAGAAACACAATCACAAGATACACAACATTTATCTTGGGAAACCCTCACGGGGGAGAAAACCCAACAAAAACTTCCTTAATATAGATATCCAATACAATGCCAAGAAAATAAACCAAAACACTAGAGAATATCCAACACTGAGCAATGCGCCTCTCTCTTCCTTCTTCTCCCAATTGCAGCTACCAAACTTGCGCACTTGATGAGCGAATGAGTGAGTGAGATAATGAGGCATTGACTTCCTTTATTTATACAAGCTGGCAGGCGCTGGAAAGGTGTCTCTTCACTGGGCAGGGCCGACTTGTCTTCTTAGTGGTTAAAACCACTTTAAAAGTGTGAAAGTAAATAAAGTTATAAATATATATTTGTGTTTCCCCACCTCTGTTGCTCCACATTGCCAAAATTGTGTACAAATATACAGCTCCAACCACTAGAAGTATGAATGACCTAAAAAAAATGTTGGAACAAATAGAAAATGAATTCAATACACTTAAAGATACCATTAACAAAAATCGTGATAATCTAAAAGATGAGATAAAAAAAAGTAACGAGGCACTCAAACAAAAGATAACATAAAATCTTGAAGGAGAAATTATGGAAGAATTCAGGATTGAAATTAAAAACAATATAGACATTATGAAGCAAGATCAAGATCAAAAGTATAAATACATGAAGCAAGATCATGATAAAATACACGACGAGCTTGTAAAAATATTAAAAAAAATCAAAGTTCTCGATGTCGCAATAAGAAAGGGAGTACTTCAAGCTCATCTAGATATTCATCACCACCATATCCACCACCGTCACCTCCATATAATCCATCAGGAGGCCCCCAATATCATCCCTTCATGATATACCCACTTAGGGACAAAATAGAACTTTCAAAATACAACGGAAGCAAAAATCAATGTGTGGCATGGTTTAACAAGGTCAAAGAATATTTCAATATATATAATATTACAACAAATGAAGAAGTAAAATATGCTTCCATGCATATAAAAGGTGAAGCATACAATTGGTATATGAGTTGGAAGGAAGAAAATCACTCGTACAACTTACATTCTCTTAATTTTTTTTTTAAAAGATTCTAGGGAATCACTGAAAACAAATTCTTTTCAAAATTCACTAGACTACAACAAAAAGGAAGTGTCGATGAATTCATGCATCAATGGGAATCTCTCACCACACAAGTATTTGGGCTATCTACAAGTAAATTACTCTATTCTTATCTGGGAGGTCTTAAATCGCATTTCCAAAACAACTTACAAATGCATCACATTCCGATCGTTGAAGTAGCAAAGCGTAAGGCTAAAGTTGCAGAGAAAAAGTTTGAGAGGTTATTGTTACAAAAATTTGATAAGATGTACTTGCGACAAAAATACACCGATTGCAGGTTCGGTGGAGACAAAAGGTCACTGGATCACAAATGTAGCAACAAGAAGTCTAAAAAACATGAAGATGAAAGGCAATCATGTTGAATTTTTATAAGAGATGATATTGTATATGAATGAATATCTTATTACAATGATGAGTGTTCTATATATAAAGAACATATGGTGACCATGGTGACCATCCATGAAGAGATGCGTCCCTTGGGTAATAAATATATTTATACTTTATATTATATTATACATATAATATAAATATACTTTATACTTTATATTATATTATACATATAATATAAATATACTTTATACTTTATTATATATATTTATACTTTATATTATAAACATATTATTATATTAATAACATTACAATTAATAATATTTCTTAATAATTAATAATCTTATTATTGATTATCAATCTAGTAGAATGTCTTTACAATGCTATCCAAACATCAACACTCCCTCTCAACGAGGGAGACATTATACATTATGCCAAGATTACCTCTGAATATTACCTGTGGGTAGCTCTCAAATAGCTTCAACATGTCACCATGCCATCCATTACCTCGCAATGCATATGTACCTCATCATGTGCACCATTGTGACTTTACAGGCAATGCATCCAGGGCCCGTGGGTAGTTCTCAAATAAATACAACATGTCCCCATGACATCCACTACCCTGTAATGCATTGATACTTGATCATGTGCACCCTTGGTCTCATTGCCAACCCTTTTTCATGTTGGATGAGATCCACCTGTCTTAGTGCCAACCCTTTTTCATGTTGGATGAGATCCACCTGTCTGAGTGCCAACCCTTTTTCATGCTGGATGAGAACACTCAGTGCCAACTCTTTTTCATGCTGGATGAGTTCCACATGTCTCAGTGCCAACCCTTTTTCATGCTAGATGAGTTCCACCTATCTGAGTGCCAACCCTTTTTCATGCTGGATGAGTTCCATATGTCTCAGTGCCAAATCTTTTTCATGTTGGATGAGAACACTCAGTGCCAACCCTTTTTCATGCTGGATGAGTTCCACTTGTCTCAGTGCCAACCCTTTTTCATGCTAGATGAGAACACTCAGTGCCAACCTTTTTTCACGCTGGATGCGAACACTCAATGCCATCCTCTTTTCATGCTGGATGAGTTCCACCTGTCTCAGTGCTAGCCCTTTTTCATGCTGGATGAGAACACTCAGTGCCAACCCTTTTTCATGCAGGATACGAATACTCAGTGCCAACCCTTTTTCATGCAGGATGCGAATACTTAGTGCCAGCCCTTTTTCATGCTGGATGAGAACACTCCCTCTGAAGAGGGACCACACCAAGCTTGTTCCTTAAATACTCAAACTTCATCCTCGACTGTAGCTTGGTAAACAAATATGCAACTTTATCCTCTGTAGTCACGAAATTGGAGCCTCACTGCTCCCTTCTGCACATATCCTTGATACAGTAATATCTAATATCGATATGGTTCGACCTCTCATAGACCACGAGGTTCTCTGATGACTTCATGCAACTCTGGTTGTCACACCAAATGCAGGTCGCCTCTAGTCCAAGAATAAGTAACCCAGACATAATTTCTCAAAGCCACACTGCTACTGCAAATGCTTGTTGGACAACTGAGGAGGGGGGGGGTGAATCAGTTGTTACTGTGCTTAAACGATTATGCCCATTTTAAAATCTTTACAGAACACTCAATTATTATCACAATGATGTAGGTAAGTAAGCAATAGAATTTTAAACATCAATCACACACATGAAATATATAGAGACAGATATTTCCTGAGGAAACCCATAAAGGGAAAAACCTCTTCTTCTTGATATGATAAATAATATTTATTTTCTTTACATTATCAATATTATGAGCTCCAACTCCTCTTGAGGCTACAACCTCTATTTTACAAGCAACAACTTGCTGAGAGCACCAACTCTCTAGTTTCTATAGCACCCACTAGAAGGAAGCACCAACTCCCTGAGTGTTCTAGCACCAACTGGATGGAAGCACCAACTTCCTGTCACACAGGCACCAACCTATATAACAGAGAACAATAGTTCTCCCTTGCACCACCCTACCACCCTGGTTTTTTTGGCTGCAACCAAATTGAAGCTACAACTCCCTGTGTTCAAGCACCCACTTGAAACTCTAAGGACACCAGTCCTCCCTAGCACCTCCCTACCACACTGAAATATAAATATTTTCTTTTTATTACTTTATCACAGTGATACAACGTTTATGTATGGATTACTAGTCTCATCACTGTTCTGCTACACTGCTCTGCTATCCTGCATCAACGTCTCTCTTCTCTCATGAGTCACTCTCAACAACAACACCCATCTATTCTCTGTTCTACGTTTTTATACTCTCTGTGCACCTTCTGCATCCTTCATGCGCAATACCTCTGCATGCCCTTCATTGCATCACTGTGCTACCCTACAGGTTGTTCATTGCAACTCCTCCCCACGTCTGCATATCTCGACAACATATCACTGTGCTACCCTACAGGTTGTTCACTGCAACTCCTCCCCACGTCTGCATATCTTGACAACATAAATCCCTTCACTTCTCTGTTCTGCATGCTTTTCTCATGTTGAGTCATCTCTTGATCATCATGGCAACTCTTCATCTTCTCTGGTGGTTCTGTTCCCTGTGAGTTCATCATCAGTGGTTGTTATGATGAGATTCCTTAGCTTCTCTGGCAGTCGAGACTCTTCTCTGTCAGTTTCAACCAGTCAACTATGGCTTCTTTGGCTTCTATCCCCTTCCTTCGCGTGACCACCAGTGGTGACCAAGCACTTATTCAAAAGGCGCTTCCCGATTTCTATCTAGTGAGCGCTGGCTCCATTTCACAATATGACCTTGGGCTATGAGCTTCATGTGACCAAGTGGTTGCGGGCATGTCCAAAGGTGGTTTAGACCAAACTGCTTTTCACCTCGCAATTCACCATGAGCCTCCATGCGTCCTTTATCCAAAAACGTGGTTTCAATTGTGGACCGCTTACGAAAAATTAAGGCTCGAGCATGTTTTGGCCCCGCAATGGATCACGACCATCAATCTCACGATCTTGACGATGCTCTTGAAAAAATGGTTCATATCTGTCCTCTTGAGTCCACATACCAGATCTCTCCTTCCTCCATCAACGACTGAGGTTTCCTTTGTGATCCAGGCTCCGGGAGTTTCAACTCTCAAACCATGTTGTTGCTGATTGGATATCTTCCGGAATGGAATATCTGCTGACATCTGTCCTCTTCAATCGACAGTTCTACCTTCTTTCCTTTATCCATGCGTGATCCTTAGTCTCAACGATTAGATGACACGTGTCCCTCCAAACCATGGATGAGATCGATTTCTCCTTTTGGGCTTCGGGCTTTTTGATTCTCAAACTCTGCTTGCTCCTGAAGCATTTCACCCGGAGTCCATGATCCAACGACGTGCATCCCCCTCGGATCAACGGTCGAGATCTCCTTCGGGCCTCCAGACTTCGGAGATTTCAATTCTCAACGTCCACTTTCTTAGAACACCTTTAACCGGAGTCCACAGATTCCTGCCATGTGTCCTCCTCGAATCAACGGTCCTCGTTCACTTCGGGACTTCGACGCTTCGACAATCTCAAACCTTTCTCCTTCACGTTTTCCCAGAGATGACAATCTACTGAAATGTTTCCTCTTTAATCCAATGACTATCCTCCACTTCGAGACTTCGGCCTTCGACAATATCAAACCTTTCTCCTTGGCGTTTTCCTGGAGAATTTTTGCCCGAAGTTCACGATCCGTTGACACATATCCTGCTACACGATCAAGGATCGAGAATACACCTGAAGTGATCTTCAGATCGCATGAATCATATCCACTTCGGGTCTTCGACATTGGAGACTTTGGGTCTTTGGTCGAGTACTGGTGGTAAAACTCCCGAAGCAAAACTCCCGGAGTGACGTAACTCTTGCGTCACTCGATGACATGTCACGAGCTGAGTAGCTGCCATGTGTCCTTGCTGACGTAGTCTACCACCTTTCTTTGGTGACGTGGTCGACCACATGTCCTCAAGGAGGAGATTTGCTGACGTAATCTAATGACGTAGATTTACCTGATCTAATGGTCATTATCTGATCTCTAGATCCGACGGTTGACATAACTTTGCATTCCGGGGATTTCAAATCACAAACTTTCCTGAGTGTAAACCCTCACATCTCTATATTTGAAGCGAATGTTGTTCGTTTGATCAGGATATTGGATCGACAACTCGATATTTCTATGATGAAACTTTGCTAGCTTATCCTCTCCTTCCACTCAAAATTGATCTGACGACTATCGTTTACTCTATCTCTCCGGCTCTCTGGACTTTGGGTTTTTCAAGTATCAAACTAAAAAATCCTCAAAGTGATTTGCTTAGGAGTTGAGGATCATGTGCCACCTATTAGTATTGATGATGGATGGTCCCTATTTACTTTGGGACTTCGGGACTTTGACAAGTCCAGTCTCCTACGCTCATCAAAGGCTTAACCTTCTTGCATTTATTTCTATATCCAACGACCATTGAGCCTCAGTGCTCAGATCCAATGGATCAGATCTGTACGTCCCCTCTGCACTCCCTCTGGTCACTGGACGTTGATCTAACGGTCATCAGGTATTTGGGATTGGTGATGCTTCTTCACCGGAGCTTTCCTTTTATCATTCTGCGAGCCTTGATGTATGGGATCTTATCTGCACATTTCAGAATGCTATCTCTCCTGAGCTTTGACCTCTACATACTGTTTTCTTCTTCACCTGAGCTTATGCTGTTCTTATTTTTCCATCTATGCACACTCTGATCTTGCCATCAATGACAAGCACACTTTGCCTATAAACATGCCAACAATCTCCCCCTTTGGCATTGATGGAAACCGTGAAAGACTGCACTGTTCTACTTAGATCTCCAACTGTAGCATCCATAACACACCTTTTCTCCCCCTTTGACATCAATGTCAAAGAAAAAATGCTCCCCTTGAGATGTTGCAGTACTTGTCAGAGGTATCAGATATTAAACCAATAAATACTCCCCCTGATAGGATGGACCCTCTTAGTTGATAATGGGTTTACGCCCAACTTCTCGCGTAGATACTCAAACTGATATTTTGTAAGCGGTTTAGTGAAGATATCAACAATCTGATCTTTGGAAGGAATATAATGCAAAGAAATAACAATGTTGGTCACATGTTCCCTCAAGAAGTGATACTTGATGGGTGTATGCTTAGTCTTGGAGTGAAATACATGACTCTTGGACACACTGATTGCACTAGTATTATCACAATGAATTGTGATCGGTGCAGAATATTTTACCTCCAAGTATGCAAGTGTCTAAATCATCCATAATACTTGGGTACAACAAGTGGAAGATTCAATGTACTTAACTTTTGTAGTCGATAATGAAATGGAACCTTGCTTCTTGCTCAACCATGATATAAGGGAATCTCCTAAGAAGAATGCACCTCCACTCGTGCTTTTCCTTTCATCTGCGCAGTTATCCCAATCAACATCTGAATAGACTGATAGTTGCAAATTTTGATTCCTAGGATACCATAGGGCGTAGTCCATTGTTCCTTTCAAGTATCTGAATATTCTTTTGACAGCTAACAAATGACTTTGTTTAGGTGCAACCTGATACCTTCCTACCATTCCAATAGCATGCATTATGTCTGGAGGGGATGATGTGATATATAATAGGTTTCTTATCATAGACCTATATGAACTCTGATCA
This sequence comes from Picea engelmannii, assembly GCA_009831015.1. Classification (NCBI taxonomy): domain Eukaryota; kingdom Viridiplantae; phylum Streptophyta; class Pinopsida; order Pinales; family Pinaceae; genus Picea; species Picea engelmannii. The sequence continues at coordinate 486,914 of ML784064.1, read as the reverse complement.
ACATCAGGTGAATCATCATCCTTGCTTAACTTACATCCAATGACCATAGGTGTGCTCATAGGTTTAGAATATTCCATTTGAAACCTTTTCAACATTTCTCTTAGATATTTTTCTTGAGAAAGAAATATCCCTTCAGACCTCTGAGTAATTTGTAGGCCAATAAAAAATGACAGTTCCCCTATCATAGACATTTCAAATTCAGACTGCATGGTAGAAGCAAACCATTGTACCAATGAAGCATTATTACTACCGAAGATGATGTCATCTACATAGACCAACACAATGAGCATATCATTACCCTCTGTTTTGATATATATATTTCTGTCAACTTTTCCTCTCTTGAACCCTTTGTCTTGTAGATATGTATCTAGTCCATGATACCAGGCACGAGGAGCTTGTTTCAACCCATATAAGGCTTTTTTTAGCTTGCAGAAAAAGTCACGGTTATCTGACAGTTGGAAACCTTCTGGTTGTTCCATATAGACTTCTTTTTTTAGATCTCCATTTAGAAAAGCCGACTTGACATCCATTTGGTAGATTTTAAACTTCTTATGACAAGCATAGGCAAGAAACATTCTAATAGCTTCTAATCTTGCTACAAGCACAAATGTTTCTTCAAAGTTCAGTCCTTCTATTTGAGCATATCCTTTGCAGACCAATTCTAGCATTATTTCTTACAATATTTCCTTGCTCATTCATCTTATTTTTGTAGACCCATTTGGATCCTATTACATTTTTATTTGTTGGCCTAGGAATGAGTTCCCAAGTGTCATTATTTTCAATCTGGTCTAGTTCCTCATTCATTGATTTTAACCAGTTTACATATTCACTGGCTTCATTGAAGTTCTTGGGTTCCACCATGGATATGAAGGCTATATGTGATCACTCAGTGTTTTTGATTATCCTTCTTCTGGTTTGTACACCTTTGTCTTTCTCACTAATTATTTGACTTGCAGGATGATTCTTTTGAGTAATTTCGGAGGAAGAATTTGATGCTGTATGCTGATTTGAGTCTGCTTGAGTATTTGCATCTTCATCTGACTCAAAGGCTTCTTGTTCTGATTCTTGGACCTGTTCAACTTCAAATTCACCTATATCCTATGTTGTTGATTCAGTATTGTTCACCTCTCTTACTGGGACTCCTTCATCAACTTTTATGCCAATACAATCAACCAATTTGTGCAGCGTCTTATTATAGCATATGTATCCTTTACTGTTTGTAGCATACCCTAAGAAGATTCCTTCATCAGCCCTTGCATCATACTTGTCGAGATTCTCATTATTATGCTTTATGTAGCACTTACTCCCAAAGACTTTGAAGTGTTTGATTGTAGTGGGTCTTCCATGCCACAGTTCATAAGGTGTCTTGTCACTGTGTGGTATGAGGTGAGATTTATTAAGAATATGGATTGCTGTGTGTATTGCTTCTACCCAGTAGGTTTGACCAATGTTCTTCTCATTCATCATTGACCTGGCCATTTGCTGAATTGTTCTGTTTTTCATCTCAACTACTCCATTTTGCTGTGGGGTTCCTGGGATTATGTATTCTCTTTTGATCCCATGTTTATCACATAACTCCTTGAAATCACTTGACATAAATTCTCCTCCTCTGTCTCATCTCACAACCTTTAATCTGTTGCATGTTTGATTCCCAGTTAAAGCCTTAAATATTTTAAATTTTTCAAATGCTTCAGCTTTTTCTTTGAGGAAAGAAACCCAAGTGAGTCTGGAGTAATCATCAATGATCAACATGAAGTAGTTTTCCTTCCCCGTGCCTTCTTGTCTTGATGGTCCACATAGATCCATATGAACTAATTGGAGTGGTTTCTCTGTTGAAGTAGAGTTCTTGGATTTAAACTGTGTCTTGGTTAGCTTTCCTACTTGGCAGGGTTTACACATAGAGTCTTGTGGCTTTGATATTCTTGGAAGATCTTTTACTGCCTCAATATTTTTGAGCTTGATTAGGTGATCAAAGTTTATATGTCCAAGTCTCCTATTCCATAACCAACTTTCATCATTTTTGCTAAGATGACACTCTTCTTTATCTTCTTTCAGCACATATACATTGTTTTCTATCGTTATGCCTTTAGCCACCACTTGTCCTAAGTTTACAGACTTTATCTTACAATCCTTGGAAGTGAACACCACTTCACATCCTCTGTCACACATTTGACTTACACTGAGCAAATTATGTTTCAGCCCATCTACAAGAAGAACATCTTGGGATTTTCTTATACCATTAATCAAACTCACCATCACTTTATCCTGGATTTTACCTGCTTCATCATTTCCAAAGGTTACATTTCCTATTTTGCTTTTACTTATAGAGACAAAATTATCCTTGTCTCCAGTCATGTGCTTGGAACATCCACTGTCTATATACCAGGGGTCTTTTTGTTTTTGAGCTGAAAGTACTAGACCACATTTTTTAGTGCCTTTCTTTTTCCATGTGCTGATGTAACATACCCACTACCTAGATCAAAATTTTTCTTTTAGTTATCAACAATGAGAACTCCCCAAATCTTGCATCAACAACATGCCAACCCTGAGCAACGGGTCTTTCATTCGCCTATACGGCTCTCTACACCTAACCGTTGTCTTTTCCTGATGACAACTTCAAGTTTTCGGGGTTTTGTCCTTTCTAATGTCGAGGGTTCCTACGCCCTCGATTCTCCGATCTTCGATGAGCTCTCTTTCAGCCTCAGCCCCTCCTAGCTATGCCCTGGTCCACACGACCGTGCTCACGAGACCGCAGCCATACCTTGTTTCTTTTCGTCGGGGTTTCAGGCTTTCTAATGCCAAAACCTTCCCAATAAATATAAGTGACTGAGGTATACTCAAGGCTTTGTGCTCAGATTTTGGATATTGATAAGGATTAATGTCCACCTTTTTGCCTTCACAAAATGGACATTAATTTTGTGTTTTTCCCATGATGAACCTATGAAGAAAGAAGCAAGTTGGATGAAGTTTTGGAGATCATAATTCTAAGTCATTAATAGGGAAGTTCATTTATCATGGCATATTTATATCCCTCACAAGAACATAAGAGAAAAATTTGTGAAAAAAAGAGGTTTTTGTTGCATTTTGCGAGCAGTGCGACCCGTGACGCGACTTTTGTCAAACTTTCAAATTTTTGAATTTTTTCCTGTTTTGGTCAAAATTCGACTTGGAAAGAGGGTTTTTGGGTCAAGGTGGCCACATATGTTGGAATATAATATAATCCCCTATCAAATCATGCAGGTGGCACTTCATTTAATCAATGGAAATATTCTAGGGATAAAATCCTAGAATGTAGGGATATGACTAGATTTTTAAATTTGTATTTTCATGTTTTATTCATGTTCTTTGGAGATAGATGCTGATGATATGGAAAGGTATTTTTGGAAAGTGAGAGATTTTTTTCACAAGCACAAGCTCCTCTTCAAAAACCTCTCTCAGTTTTTCAAAATCTGTTTGGATTTGGGAGATATGGGTGACTCTTTAAAAGGCATATTTCCATAATTTTTATACTCTGTTTTTTACAGCCACCTCACAAATTTGGATTTGAGTTGGATATCTTCAACAATATAAAGATAGGTAAAGAGGTTATAAGATCCATTTATTATGGATATTGGTGGGCATGCAATCTCTATAAAGAGGACCAAAGGGAGGAGCTAATAAGGTGGGAACTTAGATACTTTGAGATACTCTTTTTGTACAAGGCTTTGATATATATACAAGAATGATAAGCTTCTTTCATTGTTATTGTTCAGACCTCTATTCATTCATATTTTCCTGTACTTATAATTGAATGTCATATTCATTTTTATTTTTTTATGCAGTGAATGATTAATGTCTTTTAATCATTGCATTGGTAGGCACAAATATAAGTATTCTTCTTTATTATAGTCAACCTTTCATCTATATTTTCAATATATATGATCTTGCTGGTATAGTGAATGTTCTCCATCCATATGAGTTTAAAAACGATCTGATTAATAACTTTTGAGAGCCTTATCTTGTCTGGATATGTTTCAAGTGTCTTGAGTGAGGGAGTTATTGAATGAGTTATTCATTTTCCGATCCATTTTATACATTTCATTGAACATTTGATTAAGTTACCAAGCTTACTCAACCTACAACCTTGAGTGACTCTTGGAGTGATAAAAATTTGGCGCCGTTGTCGGGGAAAGGAGTTTGAAGCAAGCTTCCCTCGGAGACGAAATAGTTCTAGCTTTTGATGATATACAAAGGCTGTGCATTAGATTGTTTGTAATCTTCTATCTGGCAAATCCATGAAGGACAAATTCAATGGTGACTCCACAATCTTCAAATGTCAAAGGCATTTGCTACTTTTTTGGCTAGGAGGTTTTCACCTCTTAACTTTTCTGCAGTCCCTGGTTTCCCACATCCAATACCTCTTATGGATATTTGGGGAGACTAACTTCCATGGTTTAGAGAAATGAAAGAGGATAATCCTTTAGATCACCTCATCAAATTTCATTAATGCATGGCTCAGTTAAATATACATCATGAATATGTTCTCATGAATATGTTTTTCTATTCATTGGAAGGGGATGCTCGTGAATGGTACTGATCCTTACCTCCTTCTAGAATATCTTCTTTAAAAGAATTTCATATAGCATTCCATCATCGATTTGAAAGGTATTTTTCTCAGGAACTTCTTTTTGAGCATTGTTGTGAGGATTTTCATTCATATATTCAACATGTTGTTTCTTATAGTAGTGAGGATGAAAGTGAATATATTAATGAATATACATATGAGGATGAAGTTCTTTCTATTACTACTTCCCAAGAAGAAGATCTACTAGATATACATGATGATAATATTGATGATTGCATTGCTGAGGATGCTTTAGATATTGATTCTTATGAACTTGTTGATTCAAATCTAGATAAGAAGGATGATAATGATGAGGACGAAGGTGCTGTTATTTCAAATATGTTTCAAAATCATATTGCTGATGATTATATGCAAAAATATTCAGCTTTGCCATTAGAATTTTATCCTGATGTTCCCATATTTGAAAAATATAGTGATGATGAGTAAGATTTTAAAGTTTATGAAGGCTTGTTGACTAATGGAATCTCATCTAGTTCTAATTTTCAGCAAGGAGATGATCATCAATGTAATTATGCTATGGTTGATGATAGTTATGAGTTTGTTGTTCAAAATTCCAATGAAAATCTCCTTAGTTTTGATACATCTTTTAAAGATAGCATTGTTTGGGAGGGTAATCAAAAGTTCTCCCATGACACATTTTTAAAGACTCATCCTTCATTTGATCATTATGGAGGCAATGATGTATAATATCAAGAACATATCTCATCTTTTCTCTAAAAAATTGTCAGCTGTAATGGGCGATCACATCATAGTGATGGATCTGAGTCACAGGGATATAACAAGGGGGAAGACATACCTGAGAAATCAATGATTTTGAATCTGTATTATGGTGTTCATAGTTTTGAAGATCCTACGACAGCCTTACTTGAGTCTTATCTCTCAGACTCTCTTAAGTTTTCAAATTTTATCACATCACTTGTATTTGACAGTGAGTATGATCTCCTGAAAGAGTTTTTATGGTCACTGTTATGATTTTATTATTATATTCTAATGAGTGGCATAAAAATAAGATTTTCAATCATGAGTTTACTTGTATGGCTTCATTGGAAGTATGAGTGTGTGAAAATAAGCTCAGTAGTTGAGCATTTTTTTTTTCCAGTTTTCAGCTGATTTGCAGTACAAAGGATTTCAGTTTTCAATAAATAAGCATAGTTTCTCTCAGTACATCAAGAACAGAATGTAAGTGACAGATCTCGAGGTTTTACAAAGGAATGGTTGTACATGTTTACTACTAGATAAATCCATAGCCCAATGAACTAGGCACTACAGAGTCCAAGATGTATATTTTTGAAGAGTGGTTTGATCTCAATAATAAGAGCAGGTTGCATGGTTTTCATATTGAATGGATAGGCACAGGGTCTACTAGGTTCTTGGAAACCTCACAGGGAAGTTTCCATCCTAGTTGGAGCTAGATGTTAGCTCCTGAAATGTACCATTCCAATCAGCCTTTAATAAGTTTTTGAGTCTTGAAATTGTCAAAGTTTTTCAAGACTCATCAAGCATTATGAATATCTCAAGTCAATATTTTCACCAAAGTATGGTCATGTCAGTTTTATTGGAAGGGTGACTAGTGGTCTTCAAAGGTCACTTAGTCCAATTAGTCATGTTTTAAAATGCCTTAGTGTTAGTCATCCTAAGTCCAAGATTGGGTTCTACACCAAAAAAATGTCATTAATTGTCATAATGATCCCTCATTGGTCATTTTTAATCATTATGAGACCTTGTCCACATCAAAATTCCAAAAAATCACGAGTTTGTAGTGCATGGAATTCTTTTTGTGACCGTTGCGCTAAAAACTCAACACAAGTTTGTAGTGCAAACCATGTTTTCTCTATATAGCGCGTTACAAACTGTTGTAATTTCACTATTTCATAATGAAATGATGTCAAATCACTTACATAATTTAAGGAGAAGGTTTTGAAGTTTGGAGGACGTCACTGACTAGCTAAATTTCCCTACAAGCTTTGGCTTAAAGCTATTAACTCAGTTTTCCAAAAGAATTTTCCATGCAAAAGAAGGTTTTCATTAACAATTTTAGTTATAACAGTTTCTTGTGCAGAGAAATATTTCTACAGGCTGCAAATGGCTCCCAAGAAGGATCCCATTCCAAGGAGAGGTTAAGCTCTCTTGTCAGATTTGAGCCATCAGACATAAGCATCACCGAACAAGATTAAAACCATGTGGATTCCTTCAAGAGGATGGGCTGCTGGAGGTATTTCCATAAGTTAGAGGGATATCATCTTGAGATGTCCAAGGATTTTATCAAGAACCTCAAGGAATGTAAAACTCAAGTTGGACCCTTGGAGATTGAACCTGATAATTTTCCTAAAAGAAACCTCTTCATCCAGCCTTCCCAATAAAGATAAGTGACTAAGGTATACTCAAGGATTTGTGCTCATATTTTGGATATTGATAAGGCTTAATGTTCACCTTTTTTCCTTCAACAAAATGGACAATAATTTTGTGTTTTTTCCATGATGAACCTATGAAGAAAGAGGCAAGTTGGCTGAAGTTTTGGAGATCATAATTCTAAGTCATTCACAGGGAAGTTCATCTATCATGGAAGATTTATAACCCTCACAAGAACATGAGAGAAAAATTGTGAAAAAAGAGGATTTTGTAGCATTTTGGGAGCAGTGCAACCCACGATGCGACCCTTCTGCGCAGTGCGACCCACGACGCGATGCTTCTGTCAAACTTTCAAATTTTTGAATTTTTTCATGTTTTGGTCAAAATTCGACTTGGAAAGAGGATTTTTGGGTCAAGGTGGACACATATGTTTGAATATAATATCATACCATATCAAATCATGCAGGTGACACTTCATTTCATCAATGGAAACATTCTAGGGATCAAATCCTAGAATGTAGGGATATGACTAGATTTTGAAATCTGTATTTTCCTGTTTTAGTCATGTTATTTGGAGATAGATTATGATGAGATGGAAATTTATTTTTTGAAATTGAGAGAGGTTTTTCACAAGAACAAGCTCCTATTTAAAAACCTCTCTCAGTTTTCCAACAACTGTTTGTATATGGGAGATATGGGTGAATCATTGAGAGGCATATTTCCATAATTGTTATACTCTATTTTTTCCAGCCACCTCACAAATTCGGATTTGAGTTGGATATATTCAACAATATAAAGATAGGTAAAGAGTTATAATATCCATTTATTATGGATCTTGATGGGCATGTAATATATATAAAGAGGACCAAAGGGAGGAGCTAATAAGGTGGGAACTTGAAGACTTTGAGATACTCTTTTTGTACAAGACTTTGATATATATACAAGAATCATAAGTTTCTTTCGCGGTTATTGTTCAGACCTCTGTTCATTCATATTTTCCTATACTTATAATTGAATGTCATATTCATTTGTTTTGTTTACACAATGACTTATTAATGTCTTTTAATCATTGCATTGGTAGGCAAAAATATAAGTATTCTTCTTTATTATAGTCAGCCTTTCATCTATATTTTCAATATATATGATCTTGCTGGTATAATGAATGTTCTCCATCCATTTGAGTTTAAAAACCATCTAATGAATACCTTTTGAGAGCCTTATCTTGTCTGGATATGTTTCAAGTGTCTTGAGTGAGGGAGTTATTGAATGAGTTATTCATTTTCTGATCCATTTTATACATTTCATTGAACATCTGATTAAGTTACCAAACTTACTCAACCTACAACCTTGAGTGACTCTTGGAGTGATAACAAGAACAACAAAAAACATATCCTAGAGGAGATCAATTTATCTTGTGCACAACTATATACAATGACCCTCGAAATGATACATCTTCTACGTACACACATCCATCATATACTCGATTTCATACAGCTAACCATGTTGATTTTCTAGTGTTAAATTAGACATGAACAATTTTCTGCAACTGGTAATTACCTTCAATGTTATTACTTTAGTAAACTCTAGAACACCACTAAGTAATTACATTCAAAAAGTTTCAACTACTTAGAAACTTCGGTCTCTTCCTTAGATCACTTCCCACGTGTGAGAGAGAAAAATATGTGTGTCTATTGTTGTGTCTTTTTATAGTAATATTAAATTGATCCAAAAGGACATGTCTCTTTGAAAATTAAATTTAAAATTAAATTAGATTTTATTTCTTATAAAGAGTTGGAGAATACCTCCCATAACTACAAAAAAATTATTTTGGTTATAATCCATCCACATAGTATTTGACTTTGTTAAATTGTTCCTCCATAATTCATGTGATTCTTTGTATAAATATAGGTAGAAGTAAATATGTAGTACATTCCTCATATTTAGGTAATTAGACATTTTTACTAGAAATTGCCCACCATAATTTATGAAATTATTTCTATAATTTAGGTAGGAGTAAAAAGTAAATATGTTGTACCTAGAGATTGCAACAACCCCATAAATTTAACACTCCCAAAACTTTATTCTACTATCATTTTCTTGGGCCCTCCCCAGTTCTGCTCTGATACCATGTTGAATTTTCATAAGAGATGATATTGTATATGAATGAATATCTTATTACAATGATGAGTGTTCTATATATAAAGAACATATGGTGACCATGGTGACCATTCATGAAGAGATGCATCCCTTGGGTAGTAAATATATTTATACTTTATATTATATTATACATATAATATAAATATACTTTATATTTATGCTTTATACTTTATTATATATATTTATACTTTATATTATAAATATATTATTACATTAATAATATTATAATTAATAATATTGTTAATAATTAATAATATTATTATTAATTATCAATCTAGTAGAATGTCTTTTTGTTGCTTCCCAAACATCAACCAATCATACACGTCCAGAAACAACTCCGATGATGACGAAGAAAAAAGAAAGAAAAATAAATGTCGTAAATGTGGTAAAAATTAGTTTTCAGGCCATAGATGTGTGTCTAAACAACTATATCATTGCAAAATCGTTAATGGAAAAGAGGTAGAGGTTCTTGCTGAGGAAGACATGCTAGTTTCTGATGACGATGAACCACCATAGGTATCAAGAACATCAATCACATGCATTAGGGAAAATTATATGGAAAATACTAAGGCTACAATCCAAGAAGAAGAAATAAAGCCACCTAAAACTCGTTATATTCAATCTAAGTTGAGGAATAGTTGGCTCCCTTCGTAATAGTCAAGACAAAAAACCCATAATTTTGTTTGAAACAATCATAGGAAGAATGAAACCAAATACCCTGAAGCTCAAGGGGAACCTAAAAGGAAAATACGTCACTATATTAGTAGATTTAGGAAGCCAAAATATTTTGCAAAAATAACTTACAAATTCCATACTTTCACCGTGAGCAAGCTTACCAAATAATCACAAACAAAGCCAGAATAAAAAAGAAATATCATGGGAAGGAAGAATTCATTGCTTTCAAGACTAGGAAATTTCGAAGAGGAAGGCAATGTTATGAACATAACTTAATCGTTAATAAAATAATAAGTAATAAAAACAATAATAAGATAATAAAGATAATAAAACAAACAAATAACAAATGAATAATAATAAAGGGAATAGAATAAATAATTATAAATAGTCATGACCAAAAATTCTTGACTCTTCGTAAAGGGGGACCTTAGGCTATATTTAAGTCGAGACTCCTCTCTCTCTCTCCCTCTCTTGTTTCTTTGGACATGATGGATTTCCTTGTGCCAAGACTTGCTATAGGTGGGCACTGTTAAGATGATGGATCTGGATACTGCCTTGACAGGATAAGAGAGAGACCCTAGTGTGTCCAACAAAATGAATTTTCCATGTGGATTTGGAGGTATCATGCACATTATGGTAATGAAAATAATGATCTCATTTAAGTCTATTGAGATGCCAAATTGATTTATCACATGCCGGTACACGAGGATCCATACAATTGGTCCATTGGTTGCTGAGGGTGCTCCATATTCAATGACACCTTGTGAGACTATACTTCAATTTTCATAATCAAGTTTGCATGTATCGGTGCATCATTGTACCGAGAAAATTAGTGAGACACCACAACATCATTAAACAACGTGTGATTGAGCTACTTCCAAATGTAGAAGATTACTTCAACTCTTAAGAGAACCCAAGTGGCTTGGAATTTCATGGTTCATTAAAGGTGATTATTGAGCAATGAAACATGTCTAGAAAGGGATGGCATAAGACTCCATTGAAACACAGATCCTACCCAAGCCTAGACCTTGTTAGCAAGTGGACAAAACTATAAGAGGTACTTCAAGATTTCAACCCAACCACACTACAAACATTCTAAGTTTTGAACCTCTCAGTAAGTCAACCATTTATCAACAAGGATATTCCCCACCACCAATATCCAAGAAAAAAATGACTTTTTAGGTTCAATCACTACTTTGTAGATAGTTATGAGATGGAATAACCAAGTTTTCACTATGACAGTAGGCACCAAATTTTATTGAGTCAACCTTCAATGTTGGGCCTTTAACAAAGCCACTTGTAATCTATGGTCACTTTGTAGCACATGAAAACAATGGCCTTCCCATATTTTTGGGCATGCCACTAGGCATGGGGAGCTAGGAGTCTAAGCTTGCATTGAAGGTAGTCTTTGATTAGCCCTCAAATGCGATTCACAATAATCCTATCAACGTTACCCAACATATTGTTTCGCTTTAGGTTAGGGCACACAGTACAATCTTGTAGGAATTGTTAAACAAATCATTAGCACATTGAATGTCTCATTGAAAAATATTTGGGGCCAAAAACAAAGAGGATTTAGTGAAATGTTTCCCTTCAGATAAAATTAGTGGAGTCCAACATTGACAATGATCGTTAAAATAAAACCAACATTGACAATGATCGTTAAAATAAAACCTTGTTTTGAGAGAAGGCTCCTTCCAAGTGAAGAAATGTTTGTGCACCTTTTTGAGGCCTTCCAAATACTTTGAATGACAAAAATGTCGACAACCTTCACCTTGGAGGGGATTAGTAATATGGTTTGAAAGGGGATCCCTTGCTAGGTTTGTTTTCCTAGGGGCCATACTTGTTGAATGCAATGTCTTAGTAAGAATTTATAGGGTTCTTGGCCTTTAACAAGTCTAATCACCTATTTGGGGTAGAGTGTTTGAGTTTTTTTTTGGTCTTGATATTCCCCAAGCCACCCATTTCTTGGGGGTACAAAAAAGAGTCCAATTGTCTATGTAGAAGCTGGGTTGTTTATCATGCTCAACCTAGAGAAATTTGTGAAGATATTTTTCTAGATGGTCATATGATGCTTTAGAAGGGACCCAACATGAAGAGTAGTACACAAGTGGCTATTAGTACCTTGGTGCATATATGAAATTTAGTGGCCAATGTCAGGGGTTTAGTGACACATTTGTCAATCTTTCATTCCACTCTTTGAACAACCACCTCCTAGACATCTCAATGGGATGCTTGAAAGACAAAGGGGATGCCAAGATACTTTAATATTTTCCCATCCTAGACATGCAAGAATTGGTCTTTCACTATGTTTTTGCACCGAGTCTTGGCCTATTGGATACTAGAACCTAAGGTTGAAAATAAACGTTTTAGGTAATCCATAGTATCTTGCTAATATTGTTGGTCCTTTGAGATAGCTAGGAAGGAATTGTTTATAAAATGTCCATTACCCCCCTTAGGTTTAGGAAGGGGAATCCCTTGAATAAGACCTATGGATACCTTGGAATTTATCAATTAGCAAAGAGATCCGGGTACCATAACGTACAACATAGGAGCTAAGGGACAACCCCATTGAATGGACCTAAACAATGCTATGCTCATAAATTTTCACAAATTGATAGAGAGACTAGTTGAAGCATTAATAAACAAGGTTTCGACACCGTTGATGCCCAAAAACGCAATGTAGCGTACCTGCATGCAAATTGGTTGCAATGCCTTATTATTTATGTATAATTAATAATATGTTAGATAGGTGGGACCCCGCATGTGAATATTGTTGGATTACTGAGTGGGGGGGGGTGAATCAATAATAGAGCAATTGAATCCTTTTTAACCATATAATATCAATGAAGCATTATCATCCAATAATTGCAGAATAAATAAACAATGAATAAATGAGCAATCATACACATACACAATACAACAATGTTTTTACGTGGAAACCCAAAGCGAGAGAACACCATCAAGTGCTTTTTCTTATATGTCTTCAATAAATACATTCATTGGAAGCACGAACTTCCTTTTTTTTCCAGCTGCAACTGGAAGGAGGCTCCAACCCACTAGTTTCTCAAGCTACAACCTGAGGGAAGATCCAACTCCCCAATTCTCTGGCTACAACCAGAATGAGGCTACAACCCCCTATGTTCTCCGACTACAATCGAAAGGTGGATACGACCACCTATCCTTTCTCTGTCCAACTGCCCTGAAATAAAAGTAGAATGATGGAACCACTGTCACACTATCACTGTGAGATATATTGCTGTAAACCTGTACCAATCAACCTATACCATAAACAAGTGCATCAACCATGCACCAACCTGTACCATAAACAAGTGCATCAACCATGCACCAACCTGTACCATAAACAAGTGCATCAACCATGCACCAACCTGTACCAAACAACCTGTAATCATCCTGTACCATAAACAAGTTGATCAACCATGCACCAACCTATACCTAAACCTGTAATCATTCTGTACCATAAACAAGTGCATCAACCATGCACCAACCTCATTGTTATACAACCTCTATCTGTAACATACCTAAACCAAAATCCCTCATCAATTTCATCATAGAAATCTGATTTGTAACTCTGTAATAGACCTGGTGTATATGATCACATGCCTATAAACCTTCCTTAACTTTAACAATAAGAGACTAGCATTTTATCAAACTTTACTTTAGTATCACATGACTAATTTTGGATTAGTCAACAACCCTAAATTGAAATAATCATAACTATGTACCTGTAATGAATACAGATTTGAAAATGGTACAATGTTCTACAGTGTATTTTATGCAATTCCTCCATATTTCACTACTTGGAACCTCTTAGAAAATGAGTTATAGCAAAAATGACATACCTTATTGAATTCTGGCTTATTCTAGAGAGTGAACTTGTAGAGCGTTCCCTCCACATAATATTTGTTGTATGTATATGAAAATTGTACACATAATACTACAGACTGTACTCTAACCAATACATTTGGTCTTACTGAATTTGGATATGTTATGAAGAAGTTATGACGTTTTTACCCGAAACACCTGTTTTAGACTAGTTTCAGGACTAGCCACAAACCCTATTTTCCAGGAGTGTAACTCCAAAAATACAACGACCCACAAGATGAAATTTGTATCACAACTACTTGGATATGTTTCTTCAATGTCCTTCCAATTTCATGGTCTGAATCATTCTAGAAAAAATTTATTGCCAAAATGGTGAGATGACTTGTAAATAACATACCTTAGAAAACATCATCAAAAGAATTTATCCTCCCTTGATTTTTGGCCTTCTTTACTTCACCTTCCCTCTAAAATTCAGCTGAGATAACCTTTGGTTACCTCAGTAACTTGTAGATATTCAATACACTCAAGTGTGATTAAAATGAGAGAGCCTTGCCTCTTATTTATACTTTCATGTAGCTTCCTGAAGGGGTTACCTTTTAACCATCTTAACCCACTTTCCTTATTTTAGGGTTAACCCACTTCTAACCACTTGTCCACTTAGTAATTTCTCCATTAACTTTATTATTTAAATAATTTATTTTGTATCCACTTTGAATTATAGTACACTCATCACTTGACCGAAAAGATCTTTTAAACGACAATGGTTGGGTTATTAAGCATGTGTTAATTAACCAATTAGGAAGCTGAATGAAAGAAGAACTATAGAAGAAACATCACAACCATATGCACATATACAAATCTGAAATAAATCAAGAAGAAAAACAAACCATAGAACACCAAAGTGCTAACGAAGTTCAGAAATCTCGCCTATGTCTCAGGGCCTTTGTCTCAGTGGGTGAGGCTTTCTTATTTATGTTCAAAGCATTAAAATTACATCACAACAGTGCCAAAAGGTTACAAAACTAATCTGGTCTTTTTCTACTAGATCTCTAGAACCCAACAAAAGAAACAACACTCAAATCGAATGACCAAAGCTCCTAGAAATGGCCCGCAAAGGTGCGCTCCTCAATAGCTTCCCTGCATAAAAATGGATTTAGCTTGGAAAATCTTTAGCATAAACCTTCTCTGAATGTCCTCCCATGGCTTGAAGCCTTGGTTTATATATATCTAAAGTTGGTAACCATCTCCCAAGTTCCCCCCAAGATTTGGCCTCAAAAAGGGCCTAATATCTCCCAATAATGACCAAAATCTCCAAAAACAGGCCTATAAATCAATAAAAATCCATATTATAAAGTTCAAAACCCATTATATGGATAATATTGGGTGCATCCCCCTTTTAGCTGGCCCCTGGTTGTATGGGCGCATTCCATGTGTCCTCGTGCTGGCACTGGTTTGTTAGCTCCCTCCAAATTTGGGTGCTGGTCCTATGGCAAGGCTACATGGCCCAATGTTTATCACTCACGTGCCATACCTTATTTAAGCTCCCAATAGTTAAGCCCTGGGTTATGCCCCTTGGTTAGTGGGCTAGCCCGGTCGATCGGGGATAACCCCGAACTCTGTGCCAACTACCAAGGGACCGGGTCACATGGGATTCCACCGGATCGAGGGCTGGAACTGTGGTTATATCTACGCGCAAAATACAAGGGAGATGATCAATGGGCATATGGATAAGCTTTGCGACCGGGGGCTGAGGTTAGGCCCCATCCCTATTCTCCTCCTCCCAAAACCTTAACCAAATTCAAATATTTATTATATGCAGTGGTTAACAAGGACCAAACACGAGCGAGTTGGCTAGCCCAACCTTGCCAAACCCTATCCCAGTGGCAGGTCGCATGTTCAAAACTCATGAACTCCAATAATTTTACAACCAATGAACCAACCAATCTAATGATGCCATGTGGTAGCCCATGTCTGGGCCACGTGGCACCGTTCCACATGCCAGCTACTGCCACGTGTCAAACGCCCAATGGTCCACCTATCTGCTGAGCTATCAAGCCAATCACCTTCCCTATACCTGCCACATGTTGTACGTATGTCGTACGGGCATGCCATGTGTCACCCTTGCAGTGGTGACATGTGTCACTCTCAGATTGGTCCACCTGTACCTGCCCGACACGTCATCAGTCCGTATGCCCAGTCAGCCTTCCATGTCAGTTGTACGGACCCTACCACGTCATCGCCAACTGTGCCTTCCACGTCAGCTGTACGACTGTACGAAATGTACAGTAAGCTTCCATGTGGCACTGTACGGAATGTACGCACATCATTGTTTTTGCCTATTTGGAAAAATGAACAGATCACCATATCTGGAGCATACGACGTCCGTTTGAGCCCGTTGAAATTGCGTTAGGTTCGTATCAACGAGGCCTCCGAACATGTTCGTTTTGAAGCCATTTCGAGAAATTTGTTTTTTAGGCCTTTCTGAGCCCCATCAAGCTCTTGGATCCAATTATGGATCATCATTTCACTTTATTATTTAAATTATCTTCTAACCATCTTAACCCACTTTCCTTATTTTAGGGATAACCCACTTCTAACCACTTGTCCACTTAGTAATTTCTCCATAAACTTTATTATTTAAATAATTTATTTTGTATCCACTTTGAATTATAGTACACTCATCGCTTCACTTTATTATTTAAATAATTTCTTCTTTGCAACCACTTGACTACTTTGACCTTTTGGGGCTTCTAGATGACTCACGAGGGTTCTCCAGCTTCACATGACCATAACTCTCTAACCGTGAGGAGTTATGTGACGTTCCACATACTATCGGAAATGGCATGACATGTACTATCCATATAGAATAGTCTTACCTTAAAATATATTAAAAATCATATCATTATCCATCAAACAAACTTGGGTTCATTACCCAAGATTTTGTGCTATCGAAATTTGCTATCAGACTTTCTTCAAGGGTTGACATCAATGAAAACCAACCCAATTAATCAACAATATCCCCATTTGGCATTGATGGAAACACTCTAATGCAATACTGAAGTCATATCATGCAATACTGAAGTCATATCACTCATGATCCCCCTGTGACCATCGCCCCCCCTGGAACCATGCCTATGTGCTCTGCATTTGATAAATCTATCTCCCTTTGTCATCAATGGAAAATGTATCTTTCCATTCGGGGCTGCTCCCCCTAACTGAAATCTTCCTGAAAGGGATCTCCTGACCTGAAATTTCCTCTTTATGGTGCTTCCTCGTGTAAATCTAAGACATATAAGATAAGCATTCAAAATGATTCATTTTGGAGTATAAATTACTTTGAGTCTCTGGCGAAGATACTCAAAGGATTCCCTTGGAAGTGGTTTTGTAAAGATGTCCACCACTTTTTCTTTTGTTCCCACATATTCAACTCTAATGTTCTTCTTTGCAACCTGTTCCCATAGAAAGTGATACTTTATTGGAATGTGCTTCATCTTGGAGTGCATCACCGGGTTTGTTGGGCAACTGAGAGGGGGGGGTGAATCAGTTGTTACCGAGCTTAAACAATTATGCTTATTTTAAACTCTTCGCAAAGCACTAAATGAAAATCACAATAATGCAGGGAAGTAAGCAATAGAACATTCAACATCATTCACACATATGAAATATACAGAGACAAATATTTCCTGGGGAAACCCATAAAGGGTAAAAACCTCTTCTTCTTTATATGATAAGTAATCTTTACATTCTGTACATTATCATACTTATGAGAACCAACTCATAATGAGGCTACAACCTCAGTTTTGCAAGCTGCAACTTGCTGAGAGCACCAACTCTCTGTTTTCTCTAACACCTACTAGAAGGAAGCACCAACTCCCTGGTTTCTCTAGCACCCATTAGAAGGAAGCACCAACTCCCTAAGTGTTCCAGCACCAACTGGATGGAAGCACCAACTTCCAGTCACACAGGCACCAACCTGTATAACAGAGAACAACAGTTCTCCCTTGCACCACCCTACCACCCTGGTTTCTCTGGTTGCAACCATATGGAAGCTACAACTCCCTGTGTTCAAGCACCCACTTGAAACTCTAAGGACAACAGTCCTCCCTAGCACCTCCCTTCCACCCTGAAATATAAAGTTTTCTATATATAAATTTATCACAGTAATACAATATTTATCATTGGCTTACCAGGCTTATCACTGTTCTGCTATGCTGCTCTGCTCTCCTGTATTGGTGTCTCTCTGTCTGCATCTTCTTGCGATTTTTGATCTTCTATTTTTCTCTACAAGAGCACCTCAGCCTTCCTTTAGTGTCTCATTGTCTTATTGCACACATGCCTTGTGCTTTCTGTGCTTCTTCCTTTTATGCTCTGTGTGCCATGTCCATTCAATGCACCATTCCTCTTCTCTGTATTTCAACTGCTGCACACTCCTCCTTCTACACTCCTGAATCCCTCTCAACAACAACAACCATCTCTTCTTTCTTCTGCCTTCTTATAGTCTTTGTGCACCTTACACATCCCCTGTGTGCGATGCTTCTGCATGCTCTTCATGTTGAGTGCTCTTCATGTTCATCATTGCAACTCTTCAGCTTCTCTGGCTGTTAAACCCATGTGTCCGTCATCACTGGGTGTTATGCTGAGATTCCTTAGCCTCTCCAACATTCGAGACTCTTTGTCTTCTCTGTCACAGTCAAGCTCATCCTCTCTGTTGCAGTTACAAAAAGGTGTTTCGGCAATGAGTTAACCTAGGTGTTTGTGACTTCAGGACTCCTGTGATGAAGAGTCTCGACTCTTGAATCCTCCAACTCCCGGTATCCGAAATTCTGGTTGATGTGCCTGTTTCATGATTTTTGGCATTTCGCATTTTGGCACTTCGGGACTCCTGTGTTGAAGAGTCTCAACTCTTGACTCCTCCAACTCCCAGTATTCGAACCTCTGGTCGATGTGCCTGTTTTGGGTTTTCAAGGTTTCGCATTTTGCGATTCTGAGACTCCTGATGATGAAGAGTCTCGACTCTTCCAACTCCCGGTATCCGAAACTGTCCTCCTGCTTTCAGGATTTTGATGTTTCACATTTCTCTATTCCAGGACTCCTGATGATGAAGAGTCTCGAATCTTCCAACTCCCGGTATCCGAAATTGTCCTCCTGCCTTCGGGATTTCATAACCCCGCTTCACCTTGCTCTTTAAAGAACGTGCAGGTTCTCCTGGATCCAATGCCGGTCGGACCTCGGGCTCAGATCGGATGTTCATCGGGATTTCTCAATGGGATCCAAAGATCACTGTCTCTTCTCCTCCTGGGCTTACACATCCTCCTAAATTGGAATAATTTCTAAGTGTCAAAGGCCTTGACCTTTGATCCATCTAATATCCTGAGTACGCTATCTCTCTTGAGCTTTGGCAATGAGTTAACCTCATCCCTGGTGCACACCTACGCACTGTGTGCAACTTTGCGCTAATCCTCCTGAGCTTACGTTGTCCCTATTTTTCCATTGCTGCATACTCTGATCTTGTCATCAATGACAAGCACACCTGCCTAAAAACATGCCAAAAATACCCCCCATTGGCATTGATGGAAATTTTGAATGACTGTGCTAATCTGTTTGGACCTCCAACTGTAGCATCTGGTCCAGACCACTCCTTTTCTCCCCCTTTGACATCAATGTCAAAGAAAACATGCCCCCCCTGAACTATTGCAGTATTTTTAGGAGGTATCATATATTCAATCAATACAAAACTCCCCCTAATAGGATGGACTCTCTTAGGTGTGAGACGGGATGACACCCAGCTTCTGTCGGAGATGTTCAAATGGTGTCTTGGCTAGGGGTTTAGTAAAGATGTCTGCAATTTATTCTGTGGTTGGAATGTAATGGACCTGAACAATCTGATTGGTGACCTTCTCTCTCAGAAAATGGTATTTTATGTGAATATGCTTGGTCTTGGAATGGAATACAGGATTCTTGGACACACTGATGGCACTAGTGTTATCACAATGAATTGGGATCGGTGCAGCGTATTTTACCTCCAAGTCTGCAAGTGTTTGAATCATCCATAATACCTGAGTGCAACAGGTAGCATCAACAATGTACTATGCCTCTGTAGTTGATAAAGAAATGTAACCTTACTTTTTACTCAACCATGCTACTAGAGAATCTCCTAAGAAGAATGCACCTCCACTCGTGCTTTTCCTTTCATCCACGCAGTTAGCCCAATCAACATTTGAGTAGACTGATAATTGAAAATTCTGATTCTTAGGATACCATAGGCCATAGTTCATTGTTTCTTTCAAATACCTGAATATCCTTTTAACAACTAGCAAATGACTCTGTTTTGGTGCAGACTGATATCTTCCTACCATCCCAACAACATGAATTATGTCTGGATGAGATGCTGTGATGTACAATAGACTGCCTATCATTAACCTATATGAACTTTGATCAACATCAGGTGAGTCATCATCCTTGCTTAATTTTCATCCAGTAACCATAGGTGTGCCCACAGGTTTAGAATCTTCCATTTGAAACCTTTTCAACATTTCTCTTAGATATTTT
>ML784064.1:442274-466638 GCA_009831015.1 Picea engelmannii | reverse complement strand
TTTTTCTTGAGAAATGAACATCCCTTTAGACCTCTGAGTAATTTGCAGACCAAGAAAAAATGACAGTTCACCTATCATAGACATTTCAAACTCAGACTCCATGGCAGAAGCAAACCATTGTACCAATGAATCCTTATTACATCTGAATATGATGTCATATACATAGACCAACACGATGAGTAAATCATTATCCTCTGTTTTGATATATAGATTGTTGTCAACTATTCCTCTCTTGAACCCTTTGTCTTTGAGATACGTATCCAGTCTTTGATACCAGGCACGAGGGGCTTGTTTTAACCCATATAAAGCTTTCTTCAACTTGCATACTAAGTTAGGGTTATCAAACAATTCAAAACCCTCTGGTTGTTCCATATAGACTTCTTCATTTAAATCTCCATTTAGAAAAGCTAACTTGACATCCATTTGATAGACTTTAAACTTTTTATGACAAACATAGGCAAAAAATATTCTGATAGCTTCTAATCTTGCTATGGGCGCAAATGTTTCATCAAAATCCAGTCCTTCTATTTGAGCATAGCCTTTACAGACCAATCTTGCTTTGTTCCTGACAACTTGTCCCTACTCATTCAACTTATTCTTAAAGATCCATTTGGAACCAATGATATTTTTACCTTCAGGTCTATGAACCATTTCCCACGTATTGTTTTTCTCAATCTGATCAAGTTCATCATTCATTGCTTTAATCCAATGGTCATATTTGCTAGCTTCATTAAAATTCTTGGGTTCCATCATGGATATGAAAGCTATATGTGATTGTTCGGTGTTTTAGATTATCTTTCTCCTGGTTTGTACACCTTTGTCTTTTTCACCAATTATTTGACTTGCAGGATGATTCTTTAGATTGATTCTAGAGGAGGAGTTTGAAGTTGTCTGCTGATTTGAGTCTGTCTGAGTATCTGTGTCTTCATTTTCTGATTCTTAGACTTGTTCATCTTCAACTTCAGCTATGTCCTCTGTAGAAGACTCATTTTTGTACACCTCTCTTGCTGGGATTCCTTCATCAACTTTTACGTCAATATAGTCAACCATTTTATGAAGCCTCTTGTTATAGCATCTGTATCCTTTACTGTTTGTAGCATACCCTAAGAAGATACCTTCATCAGCCCTGTCATCATATTTGCCAAGGTTCTCATCATTATTCTTTATGTAACATTTAATCCCAAAGACTTTGAAGTGTTTGATTGAAGCATGTCTCCCATACCACAGTTCATAAGGTGTCTTATCACTTTGTGGTCTGAGGTGGGCTTTGTTAAGAACATGGACTGCTGTGTGTATTGCTTCTACCAAGTAGGTTTGATCAATGTTCTTCTCATTGATCATTGACCTGGCCATTTGCTGCACTGTTCTGTTTTGCCTCTCAACTACTCCATTTTGTTATGGAGTTCTTGGGATTGTGTATTCTCTCTTGATCCCATGCTTATCAAAAAATTCCTTGAAATCACTTGACACAAATTCTCCTCATCTGTTTGATCTTACTACCTTTAACCTCTTGCCTGTTTGATTCTTAGTTAAAGCCTTAAATTTTTTAAACTTCTCAAATGCTTCAACTTTTTCCTTGAGAAAAACAACCCAAGTAATTCTGGATTAATCATCAATAATTAGCATGAAGTAGTTTTCTTTCCCCGTGCCTTCCTGTCTTGATGGTCCACATAAATCCATATGAACTAGTTGGAGTGGTTTCTCTGTTGAAGTAGAGCTCTTGGACTTAAACTGTGTCCTGGTTAGTTTTCCTACTTGGCAGGGTTTACACATAGAATCTTGGGGCTTTGATATTCTCGGAAGATCTTTTACTGCCTCAAGATTTTTGAGCTTGATTAAGTGGTCAAAGTTTAGATGTCCAAGTCTCCTATGCCATAACCAACTTTCATCATGTTTGCTTAGATGGCACTCTTCTCTATCTTCTTTCAGCACATATACATTATTTTCTATCCTTATGCCTTGGGCCACCACTTGTCCTGAGTTTACAGACTTTATCTTGCAGTCCTTGGACATGAACATCACTTCACATCCTCTGTCACACATTTGACTTACACCGAGCAGATTATGTTTCAGCCCAATTACAAGCAGAACATCTTGGGATTTTCCTTTTCCATTACTTAAACTCACCATCCCTTTACCCTTTATTTTACCCGGAGCATCATTTCCAAAGGTTATGTTTCCTGATTTGCTTTCACTTAGAGATAGAAAATTACCTTTGTCTCCCATCATATGTTTGGAGCATCCACTATCTATATATGAAGGGTTCGTTTGTCTTTGAGCTGAAAATACTAATCCACACTTGTCACTTTCTTTCTTCTTCCAAACCTTGACATTTTCAGCAGGGGAATTCAAATCTGGTTCATAGTTCCTTAAGCGACAGTCAACAGATTTATGTCCATAGTTATGACAGATGTAAAATTCTGGTTCGTCAAATAAAGTATCATAAAGATTGTTATGCTTAACCTGTGTCCTTTTCCCATCCATCAAGTGATTTGCAGTCTGTGGTAGTTTGTTACTTGGCTGTCTCATTCTTTGTTGTGGCAGATTTCTATACCTTGAATGTCTTGATTGCTCATAATTTAATTTTAAAGAACAATTTACAGCTTTATGACCAAAGTTAGAACAAAAGAAACAATACCCATAGAAAAAACGTTGGTACCTGGTAAAAGTCTGTCTTCTTTGAGGAGGTCGATTTCTTTCATGCCGATAATTTCTCTGATCTACAGATTCGGTTCTTGTACTTTTTCTTTCATTCCTTCTTGGTGGCTGATTTTCTTTCTTTGTTTCTGCAGAGTGACTGTTGTCCATGTTTGAGGATTTGACAAACTTGATAGGTTCTTTATTTCTTCACTGACCACTACTTGATCCCTCTTCATAACCCAAACCATTTTTCAGCTTTGGATTCCTTTGCTGATTCAGAATGGTGGCTAATCCTTCTGAGGCTTTGATACTTGACAGATTCTGATGATACAAGGCTTAAAACCTCTCCAACTCTTTTCTAGTTTTCACTACTTCTTCTTCCAGAGCTTTGCATCTTGCCTTCTTTTCTGATAACTTTTGTTTCAGAATATCCTCGATTTTCTTTGCCTCTTCTAATTCCACTTTTAGCAGGGCAAAGTCTTCATCAGGCTATTTACTGTCTTTCTCGAACTGTATCAACAATTGTTTTTTCTTTCTGTTCTTATTTCTGAGTCTGTCAATCTCTTCCAGTGCACTGATCAGTTCTCCTTTCATATCAACCACAACTTCTTCTTAATTAGCCTCACTTCTTGTGATTTTATTATCATAGTCCTCTTTGGCCATAAGTATGAAGTCATTTAGTTTATCTTCAATAAAGGAGTCATTGTCTTCATCATCTGAAGGATCATCATCATTGTTTACATAAAGACTTTTCTTCTTAAAATTATTCTCTTTAAATAAATTTTTGTGTTTGTGCTTCTCCTCATCATCACATGTCTGATCATTTCTTTTGTGAGGAAATTTATTTGCAAAATGACCTATTTTGCCACAGTTGAAACATTTGAAAGGAAATTTACCTTTGTATTTGCCTAATCCCTTCTTCAGTCTCTTCACAAATTTTGCTTCAATTTCATCAGGCTCAGAATCCTCATTCTTGTCTGCCTTAAATGATGCTTCTCTGGAGGTGGGTTTATCTTTAACTATTCTCATAATTTCATATGCAGTCAATGTTCCTAGAAGTTGATCAAACTCCAAGGTTTTTAGATCATTAAGTTCTTCTATAGTAGATACCTTCGGGTTGAACCTATCTGGTAGAGATCTCAAACTTTTTTGAACTAAAGAAGGTTCCTCAATTTTTTCACCAAGTGCTTTCATTGCATTTACCAGTTCTTCAACTCTCAGAAAGTATTTTCCAACAATTTTGTCTTCTTTCATCTTCAGATTTTCAAACTGTACTCTGTAGGTTTGAAGCTTGGCGTCCTTTACCTTCTCATTACCTTCATAACTACTAATGAGTTTGTCCCACATTTCTTTGGCAGTTCCTAGGTGCATAACTTTTATGAATTCTGCTTCTGCAAGCCCTCTCAAGATAACATTCATAGCCTTAGCGTTGAAGCTAAATTCTAGCTTGTCATCCTTATTAGCTTGTACAACTGGCTTTACATAACTAGTATCTACCACATCCCAGACATTTGCACCTAAAGCCATTATGTAGGTTCTCATTCTAACTTTCCAGAAGGCAAAGTTTGTTCCATTGAACAAAGGGGCCTTATTGGTTGAATTTACTTCATGGATTGACATGTTTAAGCTCTAGGATCTACCCTTAGATAAAAGGGGCCAGATTTGATACCAATTGTTGGGCAACTGAGAGGGGGGGGGTGAATCAGTTGTTACCGAGATTAAACAATTATGCTTATTTTAAACTCTCTGCAGAGCACTGAATGACAATCACAATAATGTAGGGAAGTAAGCAATAGAACATTCAACATCATTCACACATATGAAATATACAGAGACAAATATTTCCTGAGTAAACCCATAAAGGGTAAAAACCTGTTCTTCTTTATATGATAAGTAATCTTTACATTCTATACATTATCATACTTATGAGAACCAACTCATAATGAGGCTACAACCTCTGTTTTGCAAGCTGCAACTTGTTGAGAGCACCAACTCTCTATTTTCTCTAGCAGCTACTAGAAGGAAGCACCAACTCCCTGGTTTCTCTAGCACCCACTAGAAGAAAGCACCAACTCCCTAAGTGTTCCAACACCAACTGGATGGAAGCACCAACTGCCAGTCACACAGGCACCAACCTGTATAACAGAGAACAACAATTCTCCCTTGCACCACCCTGCCACCCTGGTTTCTCTGGCTGCAACCAGATGGAAGCTACAACTCCCTGTGTTCAAGCACCCACTTGAACCTCTGAGGACAAAAATCCTCCCTAGCACCTCCCTTCCACCCTGAAATATAAAGTTTGCTATATATAAATTTATCACAGTGATACAATATTTATCATTGGCTTACCATGCTTATCATTGTTCTACTATGCTGCTCTTCTCTCCTGTATCAATGTCTCTCTGTTTGCATCTTCTTGTGATTTCTGATCTTTTGTTTTTCTCTACAAGAGAACCTCAGCCTTCCTTTAGTGTCTCAATGTCTTACTACACACATGCCTTGTGATTTCTATGCTTTTGCCTTTTATGCTCTGTGCGCCATGTCCATTCAATGCACCATTCCTCTTCTCTGTATTTCAGTTGCTGCACACTCCTCCTTCTACACTCCTGAATCCCTCTCAACAAAAGCAACCATCTCTTCTTTCTTCTGCCTTCTTATAGTCTCTGTGCACCTTGTGCATCCCCTGTGCGCAATACTTCTGCATGCTCTTCATGTCGAGTGCTCTGCCTGTTCATCATTGCAACTCTTCAACTTCTCTGGCTGTTAAACCCATGTGTCCATAATCACTGGATGTTATGATGAGATTCCTTAGCCTCTCCAATAGTCGAGACTCTTTGTCTTCTCTGTCACATTCGAGCTCATCCTCTCTGTTGCAGTTACAAGCTTCTACATTCATCCATCTGTCAATTTCCTCTACGAATAGTCTTCATTCCACTAGCAGATTCCTTGAGACTCTTCAACTCCTCTGGCAATCACACATAAGTCTCTTCGAGTCCTCTGACAGAAACCATCAGTGGTTTCTAGCAGTTACACTGTGAACCTCCAAATACCGCTTCAGAAAATGAATCACCACTAATCAATTAACTGTGAAGAGCAACAATAGCCCTTCGATCATATTTCTGAATAACCTGCACTGTTGGATCATAAATGATTGGTCTTGTGCTTATTTCGCCATTTTGCAATTCGGCCTTTCGACATTCCAACATTCGGATTTTCGACATCCTTGTGGTGAGGCATCTCGACTCTCCAAGTCGCAATCTCCGAAATAGAGATTAGCTTCGTGCTACCTCCTTCCTTGAGCCTTCATCGATGTGACCATGGGTTATGACCAAGGGCCAATTCTGAACATGTATTTCACATTTCGCATTTCAGGGATTCTGTGATGAGTCGTCTCGACTCTCCATGTCCCAAAATCCGAAATGGAGCTTGTCTCTTTGAGCTCTTCGATGATGTGACCACCAGCGATGACCATAGCCTTATTCGAAAACGCATTTCAACATTTCATCATTTCGACATTCCTGTTGCAAAGTGTTTCGACACTCCAACTCCCAGTATCTGAAACCAACACCAAAAGGTGTTTTTTGCATTTCGACATTTTGACATTCTAGCATTCCTTGTGATGAAGTGTTTCGATGCTCCATCTCCTGGTATCCGAAATCTAGACAAAAAGGTGTTTCATCATTTCGCATTTCGCAACTTCGGGACTCCTGTGATGAAGAGTCTTGACTCTTGACTCCTCCAACTCCTAGTATCCGAAACTCCGGTTGATGTGCCTGTTTCGAGATTTTTGGCATTTTGCATTTTGACACTTCGGGACTCCTATGTTGAAGAGTCTCGACTCTTGACTCCTCCAAATCCTGGTATCTGAACCTTCGGTCGATGTGCCTATTTCAGGTTTTCAGGGTTTCGCATTTCACGATTCCGAGACTCCTGATGATGAAGAGTCTCGACTCTTCCAACTCCCGGTATTCGAAACTGTCCTCCTGCTTTCGGGATTTCGGTGTTTCGCATTTTGTGATTCCGAGACTCCTGATGATGAAGAGTCTCGACTCTTCCAACTCCCGGTATCCAAAATTTTCCTCCTGCCTTTGGGATTTCGTAACCTCGCTTCACCTTTCTCTTTAAAGAACGTGCAGGTTCTCCTGGATCCAACACTGGTCGGACGTCGAGCTCAAATCTGATGTTCATCGGGAATTCTCAATGGGATCCAAAGATCACTGTCGCTTCTCCTCTCGAGCTTACACATCCTCCTAACTTAGAATAATTTCTAAGTGTCAAAGTCCTTGACCTTTGATCCATCTAAGATCCTGAGTACGCTATCTCTCTTGAGCTTTGGCAATGAGTTAACCTCGTCCCTGGTGCACACCTACGCACTACGTGAGACTCTGCGCTAATCGTCCTAAGCCTACATTGTCTCTGTTTTGCCATCACTGCATACTCTGATCTTGCCATCAATGACAAGCACACCTGCCTGTAAACATGCCAACAGGGTTCTTTGAGATACTGATGGTTCTTGTATTATCACACTAGATTGGAATGGATTTGTTGTTCTTGAGTTTATACTTAAGGCTGCAAAGTATAATGTCAAGGCATCCAGAAAATAAAGAGAGTTTAAAATATGAAAAGAAAATCAATTCTTTAGGGAAATAATCTATGGCTGATTTCTAAGATGTCTTTGCCTATCTTCCTAACGTTCCTGGATGCTTATGTCCTGTTCAATCACTGCCCATGAACGTTCAAGTTCAACTTGGGTGTTAGCAGTCTCTAAGATAATATTAAACAAGTTTAATGGAATGATGGTTTGATCAGCGAGACCAGGCTCAATATTAGGCTATCTTGCAACATGTACAATCATCGAGGAAAGAAAGTTAAAAGGTCTATTGTTTTTTATGTTTGCTTTTTCTTGTCTTCAATTATATGAGGAAAAATCCTAAAATTGAATTAATGATATAACAATTTAGAGGTCGTTTTCCGTATCTGAGTCAAATTTGAAAATAATGAATGTGATGAGAGAAAAACATAAAGCTGTTAAAACAAAGTGAGACATCAATCACAGAAGAATATCACTATGATACAAAGGAATAAGTATAGATGTGAAAACTTTAATGAAGCATAAAATGTGGTAATATAACTAACTCACAGGTCTTGTATTTTCTAATAGCCAACACAAAGGGAAATCTGTAAACAATCAGATAACTAAATGAACCATATAACCACAGTAGATGTTGTACTAAGTTGTGATTAAGAATTCATCATAGACATATAAATAAAGATGCTGGAATACAAAAGAACAAAAGAACACATAACTCAAGATTGACAAAATATGGAGTCTCTGGTCTGCATTTGTCTTAATTCTCGAAAAGGAGAGATCTCTCTATTATAATTAGCCAGGAAAAATCCCTCTTTTAGTCTTTTGAAACTATATTTATAAAAAAAAGGTTACCAACCCTAGACGGTTGGAATTTTCCTTACTCCTAGATATTAACGGTTACAAAATAAAAACTTGAACCGTTTCACTTGGTTCCTTTCTATCTCTCTCTCATATCGGCAGAACGGACATGCATGTGTTACTTCATTATTTCTTTGAAGTAAATCCTTCACCCAGCTCGAGACACTCGATGCACTTGCTTAGAAATTGTACTAAAATTATGGAAGGCTCTGCCACATCCTTTGCCTAAAAAAGATACAACTTTCTCTGTAATTTCGGAAACCTGTCTTCAATCCTTTTACCTTAAATTTTTATTGTCTGCAACTGTAAATTTGGCTTTACCAACCATCTATCCATTTGAGCAACGTCAACCTGTTTCAACTGTGAAATTTTAGTCTGAGCTTAATTTAAGATTTCTTTGATGTCTAGTTGATGCTTTACAATATTAATTTGTCCTAGTACTCCAACACAATCGTCCTTTCCAATGCCTATTGATTTTTTATCTAGCAAATCAAAAGCCTCTTCACAATATTCCTTTATTTCTTTGGCCATTTTCTTACTCTCGACTATATTGGCCTCCCATGCCTTTAGTATGATATCACTCCTGATTTGTTTTGTGATAGTCAATCTGGGAGTTACTGGTACCTCTTCTCCAGCAGAAGATACAACTGCCTTTTGAAAGGTGGTTTGGACCGCAGTAACCTCTTTTTCTCTGAAACCAATATTATCTAACGATTGAACCATCTCCCAAAAATAATCTTGAATGATCCCTACCTTAGAAAACAAGTTGTGTTGTACTGGTTCCAACTTCTGATGCACAACCTGGCTTTCAGTAGAACTCAATTTAGCTTGCAATTGCCTTACTAATTCTTCTTGTTGGATGACATGCCCTTGATTTGCTTGATCAGTCTTGTGTACTTCTTCAAGATCATATTTAAGTTGTTGAATTTCTTGTTTGTCTTTGGCTCTAGCCTGTTCGAGTCCTTTGATGACCTCATTTTTGATATTATTCTCTGTATTCCTTATTTGATCTTGCAACTGATTTATCATCTGATTCCTCTGCCTTAGCCTTTCTTTTATATTATCAACAAAGAATAAGTTGGCCATTGAAAAAGGTCCCAAAGAGCCCACCACCTCTGTATAAAATCTTCTTCTTCCAAATTTTTCCCATCTAACAATACTCTGTGCTTTTTTACCATTGCACCCTCCCTCATGTGCGTTTCTTTCTTCACCACAACCTTTCTTTTCTTACTAAAAAAGAACTCTGTGGGAGGTATCTCCTCGACAAGGATATGTGTGAAATCACTTATGAACATTGCCTATGTGTTAGGGTTTCCTCTGGTGAATTGTAATGGTGTGACGACCTCAATGGGGTTGCCGATTTTTGTGGATAACTTTTTCCCGAATTCTTCAGTAATTGATTTCTCAGGCGAAGACGACAGTCTATCTTCTCCGTTCTTTATTATTGTCTCTTTTTTATCTTTGCCCTGGTTTTCTAATATCTTCGTCTCTGGGATATTTCCCTTCTGATTCGAGACCTCAACTTTCTCCAGGTTTTCCAGGGTTTCTTGTTTGGTAGAGCTTCCAGTTTCTGGGTTCTGGGTTTTTGTTTGTTGTGTATCTGGAGATTTTAGGCTTTTCCCTTGTAATAAATTGGGTAGGCCACTTCTTCGGTGTTTTTGGAAATTGTAAAACTCAACCATTTCACCAAGTAGCAGAGCTCAAACTCGAATCAGAACTTCTTGGTAAGATCTTACCCCTCAGAACATTTCGTCATGAGGGGACTCTTCATGTTCATACTTTTTGAGATTGCAATCAGCCATATGGTTTCTCACAACCCTTTGTGGGTCATGCTTTTTGAATTCAATGTTAACTAGATTTATATCTTCTAAAGCTGCAGCCTCCACACTGGAGTGACCGAAATCCAATAAGGAAAATGAACCAATAGACAAAGGAAAAGATGGACATACCTTTTTTTGCACAACTTTTATCTCTTTGCTAATCCTGCCGAGTACAGTTTGTCGTGCAACTTCATGGCACACCCGTTTGTCTGGTAAAAATTGTGGTAATGCATATGGAGGGATCGAGCAACCGAAAACTCTGATATATGAGAAATGTTCCTCTATGTACTAGTCCGCCACTTTACCCAGGCTAACCATAACCTTGTCTGAAATTCTTGGCGGTGGGTGACCAAATATAACAATATGCATCGACAGATTTCATAAAATAAATCTTTTGCCCTGTCTTCCCAG
Source organism: Picea engelmannii (assembly GCA_009831015.1). Taxonomy (NCBI): domain Eukaryota; kingdom Viridiplantae; phylum Streptophyta; class Pinopsida; order Pinales; family Pinaceae; genus Picea; species Picea engelmannii. The sequence goes on along the minus strand of ML784064.1, from coordinate 456,318 downwards.
AGCTTTGAATGGTAATCATGAATTGGTTCTGCACTGTCTGGAGTCCAACTCCAACTCATTAGCGGGAAAGGCATCATGAAACAAATAACATCCATAACATAAGCTGACATAAAGAATGAAGCTGGTTGCCCTTTGGTTTTCTTCGTTTGGTATTCTGAGAGTTCGCTAGCCAGATTATTTGACAATATCTTTGCCTAGTCAAAAGAAAATCCTTCTATCACCAAGTGAATAATGGAAACCCATGGTAGAAATAAATGGGCCGTGTTCTCTTTTCCATAAATTCTGCACATCATCATGGCTATATACATGAATTGTGGCTCAAGTGATGAGATGGAATATACGCTGTGAGATTTGGCTCTGAAATTTTCGGGGCGTGAACACCAGTCTTTGATCAGGTCGGAAAGACTCTTTCCATATTGATCACACTCCTTATTATTAAAATTCACAAGAAAACTGGCATTATAAACGAAGTTTGATGTTGTAGACAATTTATACATGACCTGTATGTGTTCCGGTCAAAATGACCCAACAACTATTTTCTGAGAGTTGAATATCGTTCGAGTCGAGATATCTACATGATCCAGTGCCCATCTAATCATGTCGGTGTAAGGTAGAAGCCTCCGCCTGGTTTTTATCTTATGCAATTCTACTTGAGCGATAATCTTATATCTGGTAGATAAGTTATCCTTTTCATTGTCGCTTGAATCACCAGGACAGTTTACCACTTCGTATTGTATGGTGTTGAACACATGCGTCTAGGTTTTAACTGTATTTATACTTTTGGGAGAAGTATCAGAAATAACGTCTGTGTTCTGGCCAAAACTTTCACCACATGCTTTAGGCGCCTTCCATGGAGCCATGATATCAAATTCATAGTTCTGTTACCTGTTACAGAGAATGAGAATGCAGAAAACTAGTTATTTCGCTAAGCCAACTCTAAGAAAACAAGAAAGTGATTTAGAACTAAAAATCCTCTTTGCCTTAAATGCATAAACCATGCGTATACCTTCACCGACAATGCGTTTAATTCCTTTAATAATAAAAATTTGGGCATTAAAATATGATCCTATTTGGAATCATTTCCCTAAATCAGATATTAATGTCATTTATGGTCGATATCTCGGGAAAAACACAAAATTTGAATATATCCGAGTTAAATTTAAGCAATATATTAATTAGAGTGTAATCCTCATTTAGTACCTTAGTTAATCACACCTAACACTTAATCAAGTTTCGGTGTTTCAGGTCTCGGGGATCTTAAAAGCAATTTTAACTAAGAGTTACGAAACACAAAGTCGCGACAGGTTTTAATTTAGTATAATCATATTTAAATCTCTTAATTAATCACGATTAGTTTTAAAATGTCAGGGTTTCGGGTATCGAGACTTTGAAGTCCTTATATGTAAGAGCATCCCGAATCATGAAGTCACGACGAGATTTAATCTTTTTTAATCTTACTTAATCGTTAACGAACCTGACTTAACAATTTAATACTTTTGTGAGTTCAGGTATTGGGATTTCGAAGATGCTCAATATTGAACCTTCGTACTTCATGAAACCCCGACTCCCGAAATTTCAAAAGAAAAACTTTATATAGATTGGTTCATTAATTCAAAAGGTGGCTCCATAATATGCTAAGACATTTAAACCGTTGGATTGATCAGAAGACTTCATTTCAACGGTGATTATCCAAGTGCATTTTTGGGCTTTTTAATTTAAACAAAAATGAAATTTATTTTAGTCTAAGGTTTAGAAAAATATATATGTTTCAACATAGGCTCCATCTATGGATCTTGTCTCCTTGTGGGACGAGAAGAACATGTAGACCAAGTGCCTTTATTGGGTAAATGGAGTCATTATTGCAGTTTTGTGAAACACATTCTGAAAGAAAACACAAAGAAAGACTTAGGAATTCATCCATACCTTTGAAAACTTTCAAAACTTAATCGTTCATCAATATTGAATTCAGGCTTTAATTACTTCCTTCTCTTAAACTAATTTTAGAATTTCTTGAGATAATCAAAACAACCTTAATCAATCTATCAAACTTTGTTCGATTTTATTTGCATCAAGGCAAGGTGATTTTAATGTTTTAAACAGGGAGTCCCGTGTTAGCTTAGAATGTAAATCTATCCTGAAAAAGGAAATACTTGTCAGAGTACATTATAATATATGTATAACAACCTTATAGATATCATAGACATTTATTGACTACCAACGAGCATGTTCAGTACCCCGCTGAAGTTATCTAATTCCCATATTGAATTTCCTTTCATCACTTCAATTAATAACTTTGCATTTAAATCTTGAGATGAGGGCAATCATTTTATGAATTTCCTTTCATCATCTCTGTTTAGACTAGATGGGGGCAATCATTTTATGAATTTCCTTTCACCATTTTTCTTATATTTAATCAAACATGAAGTGAGGGCAATCAATTTGTACATAATAAAATATACCAGGGATGATATCCATTTATATTTTAGCAATAGAGGTCTGTTAACTCACTTTGATTACTCTAACCTAATCCTCTTCTGACTATCAAAACATATTTTCTTACGAGGAGGTTTTCACGGGGAATATTTATTTTCCAGGGACTTTCCTTGAGCGAATTTAATCATTTTAAATTTGGTAAAAGGATTAAAGAAATTAGGGTTAACTCAAACATACTTTGTATTTCAGTTAAGTTAGGAATATCATTAGAATTATTGCCTGTTCTCAAGTCGAAAACTTGTTCTTAAGCTTTCAGAGTCAAAGTGAAGCTCTTTTTCTTCTTCGAAGATCAAGAAGAAAAGTTCTTTTTGTAATTTTTTTTTTTTAGGTGACAATATTAACTCACGTGAAACTTTCGACAATTTCACCAATATCTTTTCTGAAAACTTGACTTGGGTTAACAAGATGAAAGTTCATACCTCAAATTTTTTCTATATTTTCTATCAAGCAAATTGTTAGTTTATCACCTGTTTTGAGGGAGATTGAATGCGAGTACGAATTCCTACTAGAGATTATCACCCTGTTATCAGCCCATATCCTACAATGAGACAGATCATGAAAAATGTCAGGAATTATTTGTTGATTGGAAAGCTTCATGTTGCATATTTTTTTATATATGTATATTTTTTTATATTTTATTATTATTCAATGAAATCAACTAACCTGTTTATATTTACAATGAAAATAAAAACTTACCAAATGACACAAATTATAATAAAAGTGAAAACCAAACCAGTATGTACAATGAAAGTTTGGAATCGTACTACTGCATGAAATGTTTGAGGTAATGCCCGTTGATAGGGGCGTTAAGGATCTTTCCGTCAAGATTTTCTAACAAAAATGCATTCTTTCCCTCAGAGGCTGTAATTTTGTATGGTTCACACCTGATCTGATCAAACTTACCATGTTTCCTATCATCCTCTTTTCTGGCTTCCCATTTTAGAACCAAATCACTCGGGAGAAATTCCCTATCATTATCTTTTTGGTCAAATAAAGCTTTCATATTATCTTGGATTTTTTGTAGTTTTTCATCTACTTCAGCCATATTTTGCTGAACTTCAATTAATTGATTTATCCTCATGGTAATTTCATTTGGCTCTTCTTTTGAGTCTTGCCAGAGTTTCATTACTGGCAGCGCTAGATTTATGGGCAAAATGACGTCAGTACCATATACCATCTGAAATGGAGACATTCCGATTGACCATTTTGTGCCTATCCTGTTAGCCCATAAAGCATATTTTAAATGTACATGCCATGCTTTCTTATTTTCGGTTAGTACCTTCTTAATTATAGTGATCAAGATTTTGTTAGATGACTCGGCTAATCCATTGCCCTTTGGATAGTAGGTTGTGGAGTGTCCTAGCACAATATTATACTTTTGGAAAAATCTTATCATGGCCATGGATTTGAAGGCCTGAGCATTATTAGTAACTATTTTTCGAGGATAGCCAAATCTTGATAGAATATTCTCCTCCAAAAAATTGATCACTACTGCGTCTGTTGCGTTTCACGTAGGAATAGCTTCTACCCATTTAGTAAAATAGTCTATAGCGGTCAGAATCCATTTATGTTGAGCACTTGAGTGTGGATGGATTTATCCAATAAAATCAAGACCCCATTGTTGAAATGGATCTTCAGTTTTAACTGGAACTAAAGGTAATGCTGAAATTTTCTGCTTACCTGTGAACAACTGACAAGGATTACAAGTTCTGACTTTAGTGTTTACATCAGTGAATAATTTTGGCCAATAATATCCAGCTCTTAATATTTTATAATTCGTTTCTCTCCAAGCGTGGTGTCCTCCACACACTCCTTCGTGGAATTCATTTATAACTTTTTCTGTTTCAGATTCTACTAAACAACTCAGTAAGAAACCCAGGGGATCTTTCCAATATAATTGACCATCTACAATACAATATTTTACAGTGTGTAACTTCAATATCCTATATTTATATGGGGTTAGGTCACTAGGGCACTGAAGGGTCAGTAAATAAGAAACAATGTCGCTGTACCAAACTGAAGAAGAGAATTTTTCTAGAATTTCAGTTGTGGGCATAGTGACATTGAGTTCGTCTATCTCTAAAAATCCTTCATTCTCTTGCAGATAATTTATTCCAAGTGATTTCAGATTTAATTCAGACAACAATTTAGCCAAGCCTTGACCTTTAATAAGTTTGGTTGGTTTAACTTCCAGGTTGAACTCCTGAATTTTGGCTAACCATCTGCCTCTCCTTCCATCGCTATTGGGTTGAACCAATATATCCTTAACAGAACTAGTAGGTACATAAGCAATGATCTTTGAATGTAGTACATAAGTTCTAAAATATTTGAGGGATTTCACCATGGCGTAAGCTTGTTTTTCCAATATATTATATTTTAACTCAACATCTCTGAGAATTTTACTAAAGAACGCAATTGGCTGCTCAAAACCCTCATCATTCTTCTGTAACAATACGGCTGGAATAGTATGCTCGGAAGCAAATGAAAAAATAAAAAATTCTTTCAAATAATCAAGACTTGCCAGTACTGGTGCTTCACCTATGACCTTCTTAATACGGTCGAATGACGCCTTAGCCTCGCTTGTCCACTTTACCTCACTGTCCTTCTTAAGCATATATGTAATCAATTTTAAGATTTCAACGAAATTCAGAATGAATCTTCTTAAAAAAATTATTTTCCCTAAAAATGACTGAATTTCTTTCCTATTCCTGGGAATATTAATAGTATCTATTGCTTCAATCCTTTTCAGGTCAATTTTAATTCCATCCCTAGACATTATATTTCCCAAGAGTTTACCTTCCTGCATTGCAAAATGAGATTTCTTGGGATTCAGAGACAAACCAAATTTGCAACATTTTTCGAAAGTTTGTTTGAGCTGTACTAGATGTTCTGCATCATATTTAGAAAAAACAGTTAGATCATCAAGATAAATAACAACAAACTTATCTCTTTCGAAAACGAAGGCAATGTCCATATATCATTGGAAAGTTTCTCCTGCATTCATTAAATCGAAAGGCATTTTATCATACATAAAGGTACCCCAAGGGGTAGTGAACACATTTTCCTCTTTATCATCTTGATGTACTGCAATATGATTGTATCCCTAAAAGCCATCAATCATGGACATCCTATTCGCTCCAACTAATTTCTCTAAAACGTGATCCATTTTAGGCAATGGATAATTGTCCTTGAGTGATGATTTGTTTAAATTTCTGAAGTCTACACACAGTCTAATTTCACCATTTTTTTTTTCTCACCGGAACTAAATTAGCTACCCACTCAGAGTATCTAAGTGGGAAAATGATCTTGGCATCTAGAAGTTTCTTTACTTGTTTCTCTATCACAGGCAACAATATAGGGTTAATCTGTTTGAGCTTATGCCTGAATGGTTTGACACCTTGTTTCAGAGGAATTTTTTGTTCCATTATATTGGTGTCATAAGTTCTTAATTCGTCATAGGACCAAAAAAAAACATCTTTGTACTGTCTAAGAAACTCAACATACTTACTTTTTATTTTAGGAGGAAGGTACTTAGATAATTTTACCAACCTAGGAATTTCTTTGGTGCCTATATCACAATCTTCAACTTCTTCTGGATGAGGTTGTAAAGTGGACTTCAAAGGAATGTCTTCATGATTAAATAACCTCTCTAAGGGGATCAAGCCTTTGCGGATCTGATTATTTTTCAAAATAAGCATACGATGATTAGCAATCTTATCTTGAAACTCTTGAATATCTTCCCCTTCCTGCATGATCCAAGCGAGATCATTCTGATTTTCTTGGTCGACATGTGTTTTGGCAAAGTCATCCACCATTTCTAAAAATTTCCTGATTTGTTCATCATCCTTGAAAACCTGCCAATGTTGAATATTATTCGGTATGGAAGGTCTATGTATCATCGCTATATGGTATTTAAGTTTGAAAATCGTTGGAGGCACAAAGGTTGAGGCTGCTTTAGCCAATGAATCTACCCGCTGATTCTCAGTTCTGGGGATGAAATTAACATTAAACGATGAGAAAAAATTCTCGATTAGATCCCACACACAATTCCTATAAGATATCAACCTTGGGTGCTTAGCCCGGTATTGATGATTAATTTGTTTTATGATCAGTTCAATGTCACCATAGACTTCTAAGTTCTTAATATTTAATTTTCTGGCAGCTTCTAATCCTAAGACTTGGGCCTCATATTCACATACATTGTTAGTGTAATCTATGTCCCACTGTAATCTGTAAGAAAATGGAATAATGAACTCATCGCCCTGTGCCACAAACAACACTCCAGCTCCTGCTCCTTCACAAGATGAAGCACCGTCAAAATACATTTTCCAAACTCCAGAACTATATACATCTTTACTTATCTTTTCTTCTTTTTCTTTTTCTATACAATTTTCTTCTATACATACATCTAAATCATCATCAATGGATAAAATGCAATTCCCTAAATCCTGATCGACAATATAAATAGGGTAGTTATTTGGGTTCAGCGGATCACTTATCGTAAACGACAACCTTGTTTCTCTGTACAAGCATGTGAACTATTCTTCGAAGATCAGGATTGTGGCGTATGTCATGTCGAGTTGGAGGGATCCTCCAAGTTTGGTGCCCCAAGACCTCGATAACACCATACCATACTTTGGAGGTATATCAACGACAACCACATCCATGAGAACGCTTTTTACAGGAATCTGTGCAAGATTAACTACTAACTATTTTATCATACCTATACATTTAACCTTTCTCAAATCAAAAGAATATAAATCTCCATATGGTCGAGTGATTTCGAGACAAAGTCTATCCATAATGGCTTTGGGCATTACATTGTGAGAAGCTCCAGAATCCAACATGCAATTATGGAGTAGGTGATCATGCACAGTTAGTGTAATGTAGAAAGGGGCAAAAGTATCTCTGGAACCTTCAAAATGTGGACCAAAAATTATATTAGGCTTATTGTCTTCTAAATTTATAATGTCATCCTGACTTTCATTATCTGAAAAATTAATCATTTTAGCGATTTGCTTTCTATATACTGGATTTTTTTCCAGTTCAACCAGAGGTATATGGATTTTGATTTTATTAATTTCATTTTCTAGACTGAAATTTCTCGTCGTCTTATCAACTTCTCTGGTTTGGATTTCTATCCCCTTCCTTTTTGGTTGATCAATTTGTGATGTTTTTGTTTCATCCACAAGAACCTCCATTTTCCTTGTATTAATAACTGGTGTTTCTGCTAGCTTTGTCTTAATAGACTCCGTGTCAGCAGTCTTGGTTTAAATAGTCTGTTTTTCAACATCTTTTGAAGCTGCCTCATGTGTTTCCCCTCTCAACAGAATTTTCTTCGGTGGGGTGGTCATGATATTCCTGTTTCTAGGCCTTAGATTGTATTTCTGTTGGAGTTCAGCCATTATATTATCAACGATTCCTTGATAAGCTGAATCTTCTGTAATATTTCCATTCTCGTCATTTTCAGACCTGTATTCTGTATTTAAAGATTTTTCATAATCTTGTCTCATCAAATAAGGTTCTTGATAATCATCACCAATATTATTTATATCTTCTTCTAACTCAATTTTTTTCATGTCTCTCCTCCTATAAATTTTTCATTCTTAAAGGGGGCTTGAATATTTTGTTCTTCATTCTTAATTTTTCTTTGTTGTATTTGAGGGTTAGGATTCCTTCTGAAATCCTTTCTAGGGAACTGATCATTCTTTGATTGGTCCAATTCCATTCTTGAGATTTTATTCGACAATTCTTTGATTATTATTGCCATGTCATCCATATTATCTTCCGAAGACCTCCCAGATCCAGAGGGTCCTGCTTGTTCTCTGTACCATCTGGTTTCTTTATTTCCTGTTTCAAATTTAGTTTTTAACTTTCCTGATGACATCATGTTTGATTCGATTTCTACAACATCATCCTGCATTTTAGTGAGATCAATAGATCTCCTTTCTCTCAACAATAGAGAGAAATCTATATCAAAATCCCCAACAAAAGTTACTTTTGCTACAGGTTGGGAAGGTTTAACCTCAACTGGAATTTTATTATATAATTTATTGAATCTTTGGGTAAACTCAAGAACTGATTCTGAATTTTTCTTTCTCAAAGCTCCAAACTCGGTTAGATAATAAAGATGATCTTTCCTTTCTCCCCATTGTCTAATAAAAGAATTTTCTAACTCATCATATGATCCCATGGATCCTGTTGGGAGTCCTCGGAACTAGGTCCTCACCTGTCCTTCGAAAGTTTGAACTAGGAGTCTTGAATAAACATCCTCATGCTCAAGACCAAGGATGTCAACAAATTGATCAAATAAATTGATATGTTCTGTAGGAGTTAAATCTCCTTCCCCTGTGAACTTCGAAAGGTTTTTCATATAATTTTTAGGTAGATCGTGGAGAGGGACTGGGAGGACCAAAGGGGCATACCTAGCAGCTACTTTGGCAAAGATTCTAGGGGGTGGGGGTGGTGCGTGACCGCCCCCTCCCCCGGTAACATCACCTCCTCTGGCCCCAAGCATTGATAATTTAGAGGGAAAAACTTGGATATTATAGAGAATACTTTTAAAGGTGTGTGGTGACCTTTCAGTTACATCTGGATAAAGCAGAAAGGTTTCAGAGAACTAACCATTAGGAGATAAGAAATTTTAAAAAGAGGGAACCGGAAAAATATGACTCGATTATTTGGACTCACAGGATGTGTACACAGGAGAACCAACAAGAGTCGAGTCAAGGTATACAGTATATTCTTCTGAATTCTAAGAGGTTGTAGACTGAATTTAGGGAATTGATGAAACATCAATCAAAGTGGGAAGTGAGATATCTCTTTTACCTCTATTGGTAAAGGAGACGGTTGGAAAAGTTTCAACTTTAAATTCGGGTAACACCAACTCTGTTTCTAGGGTTTTGATTCTATCGATGGATGTTTCTCTAAAAAGGAGTTGGGTATTCGACTGTTCAAGTAGATCCTTATTATTTGACTGTGTGGATTTGGGTTGATAAATCTTACTTGTTGATGAAGCAATTTGTTTAAGGTATCTTCTTGGTTTCAAAAGTTTTCAGGTTCGGATATAGGCGAGGTCTGCTTATTGTCTGGATTATTTCTGGTATTTTTTCGATTAAATGCCAGTTTATTAGTTGTGGAGTTGCCAACTGAAAGATAAAATTTATCCTTATAATGTATTCAATCTTTGTTCACTATCAAAGAAATAAACTTTACCAATGTCATTCTTCCCAGGGAAAAATAACTTCGCTTCTTCGATCCCAGGCAATGACGCCAAAAAGATGTTGTTCTTGAGTTTATACTTAAGGATGCAAAGTATAATGTCAATGCATGCGAAAAATAAAGAGAGTTTAAAATATGAAAATAAAATCAATTCTTTAGGGAAAGAAGCTATGGCTGATTTCTAAGCTGTCTTTGCCTAGCTTCCCAACGTTCCTGGATGCTTATGTCCTGTTCAATCACTGCCCATGAATGTTCAAGTTCAACCCGGGTGTTAGCAGTCTCTAAGATAGTATTAAACAAGTTTAATGCAATGATGGTCTGATTAGCGAGACTAGGCTCAATATTAGGCTGTCTTGCAACAGGTACAGTCATGCAGGAAAGAAAGTTAAAAGGCCTGTTGTTTTTTATGTTTGTTTTTTCTTATCTTCAATTATATGAGGAAAACTCCTAAAATTGAATTAATGATATAACAATTTAGAGGCCATTTTCCGTATCTGAGTCAAATTTGAAAATAATGAGTGTGATGAGAGAAAAATATAAAGTTGTTAAAACAAAGTGAGACATCAATCACAGAAGAATCTCACTCTGATACAGAAGAAGAAAAATGGATGTGAAACCTTTAATGACGCATAAAATGTGGTAATCTGACTAATTCACAGGTCTTGTATTTGCTAATATCCAACAAAGAGGAAAATCTGTAAACAATCAGATAACTAAATGAACCATATAACCATAGTAGATGTTGTACTAAGTTGTGATTAAGCATTCATCAAATACATATAAATAAAGATGTTGGAATATGAAAGAATAGAAGAACACATAACTCAAGATTGACGAAATATGGAGTCTCTAGTCTGCATTTGTCTTAATTATCGAAAAGGAGAGATCTCTCTATTACAATCGGCCAACAAAAATCCCTCTTTTAGTCGTTTGAAACTATATTTATAAAAAAAAGGTTACCAACCCTAAATGGTTGGAATTTTCCTTACTCCTAGATATTAACTGTTACAAAATAAAAACTTGAACCGTTTCACTTGGTTCCTTTCTATCTCTCTCTCATACCGACAGGATGGACATGCATGTGTTACTTCATTATTTATTTGAAGTACTTCCTTCACTTGGCTCGAGACACTCGACACACCTGCTTAGAAATTGTACTAAAATTCTGGAAGGCTTTGTCATATCCTTTGCCTAAAAAAGATACAACTTTCTCTATAATTTTGGCAACCTGTCTTCAATCCTTTTACCTTCAAAATTTATTGACTGCAAATGTAAATTTGGCTTTACTAGCCATCTATCCATTTGAGCGATGTCAACTTGTTTCAACTGTGAAAATTCAATCTGAGCTTCATTTAAGATTTCTTTGATGTCCAGTTGATGATTTACAATATTTATTTGTCCTAGTACTCCAACACAATCATCCTTTCCAATGCCTATTGATTTTTTATCTAGCAAATCAAAAGCCTCTTCACAATCTTCCTTTATTTCTTTGAACATTTTCTTACTCTCGGCTATATTGGCCTCCCATGCCTTTAGTATGATATCACTCCCGATTTTTTCTGTGACAGTCAATATGGGAGTTACTGGTACCTCTTCTCTAGCCGAAGATACGACTGCCTTTTGAAAGGTGGTTTGGGCCGCAATAGCCTCTTTTTCTCTGAAACCAATATTATCTAACAATTGACCCATCTCCCAAAAATAATCTTGGATGATCCCTACCTTAGAAAATAGGTTGTGTTGTACTTCTTCCAGCTTCTGATGCACTTCCAGTGCCTGGGATTGAAACACTGCTATATTTACAACCCGGATTTCAGTAGAACTCAATTTAGCTTGCAACTGCCTTACTAATTCTTCTTGTTGGATGACCTGCCCTTGACTTGCTTGAGAAGCTTCTGTACTTCTTCAAGATCATATTTAAGTTGTTGAATTTCTTGTCTGTCTTTGGCTCTAGCCTGTTTGAGTCCTTTGCTGACCTCATTTTTGATATTATTCTCTGTATTCCTTATTTGATCTCGCAACTAATTTATTATCTGATTCCTTTGCCTTAGCCTTTCTTTTAGATTATCAGCAGAGAATAAGTTGGCCGTTGCAAAAGCTCCCAAAGAGCCTGCCACCTCTGTAGCAAAATCTTCTTCTTCCAGTTTTTCCCATCTAACAATACTCTGTGATTTTTTACCATTGCACCCTCCCTCATGTGCATTTCTTTCTTGACCATGAACTTTCTTTTCTTACTGAAAAATAACTCGGTGGGAGGTATCTCCTCGACAAGGATAGGTGTGAAATCGCTTATGAACATTGCCTCTGTGTTAGGGTTTCCTCTGGTGAATTGTAATGGTGTGATGACCTCAATGGGGTTGTCGATTTCTCAGTAGTTGATTTCTCAGGTGAAGACGATGGTCTATCTTCTCCGTTCTTTATTATTGTTTCTTTTTGATATTTGCCCTGGTTGTCTAATATCTCTGTCTCTAGGATATTTCCCTTCTGAGTCAGACCTCAACTTTCTTTAGGTTTTCCAGGGTCTCTAGAAATTTCAAAAGCAAACCTTTATATAGATTGATTCATTAATTAAAAAGGAGGCTCCATAATCCGCTAAGACATTTAAACCATTGGATTGATCGGAATACTTCATTTCGACGGTGATTATCCAAGTGCATTTTTGGGATTTTTAATTTAAACAAAAATGAAATTATTTTAGTTTAAGATTTAGAAAAATATATATGTTTCAACATGGCTCATCATACTCAACCTGTATATCTGTCAGAGTTTGTTTCATCCATAGAACCTTTGTACAACATGCTACTGCTACAATATATGCTGCCTTGGATGTAGATAAGGATACTGATGATTGTTTCTTGCTTAGCCATGATACTAAAAACTCACCCAAGTAGAACACTGCTCCACTGGTGCTTCATTTGTAATCAATGCAACCTACTCAATATGCATCTGTGTAGGAAATTAGTGATAGATCCCTTCCTTTTGAATACCATAATCCAAACTCTTCTGTTCCTTTGAGATATTTGAAAATCCTCTTTAATGCTAATACATGTGATTCCTTTGGTGTTGCTTGAAATCGTTCCACCTGTCCAACTGCCTGCATTACATCTGGTCTGGATGTTGTCACATACAATAATCTACCAATCATTGAAATATAGTTCCTCTGGTTTGTATACTTTGAATCATCATCTTTTCTCATCTTGCAACTGGTTTTCATAGGAGTGATAACTAGTTTTCAATCTTCAATTCCAAACCTCTTTAGCATTTCTCTGATATACTTAGTTTGAGAAATAAAAATTCCTTGGTTTCTTTGACGTATCTGAAGACCCATAAAGAAGGATAGTTCTCCGATTAATGACATTTCAAATTCATTCCACATATCCTTTGCAAATTTCTAGCTTAACCTGTCATCATCACTACCAAAAATAATATCATCAACATAAACTTCAATTAATAAAATACTATCTTGAGTTACCTTGATGTAGAGATTGCTGTGTGCACTTCCTTTTCTGAACCCTGCATACTATAGATATTTATCCAATCTAGAGTACCATGCTCTAGGAGCCTATTTTAGACCATACAAGGCATTCTTCAATTTACACACATAATCTGTGTTCTATGACAACTGAAATCCTTCTAGTTGTTCAATGTAGACTTCTTCTTCAAGTTCCCCATTCATAAAATTTGATTTTACGTCCATCTGATACACTTTAATATTTTTGGAGCATGCATAAGCTAAAAGCAATCAGATTTCTTCCATTCTGGCAACTGGGGAAAATGTCTCTTCAAATTCGATTCCTTCAACCTGAGCATATCCTTTACATACCAATCTAGCTTTGTTCCTTGTAACCTGTCAATATTCATTCAATTTATTCCTGAATACCCACTTTGTGCCGATCACATTCTTATTCTTTGGTCTTGGAACCAATTCCCAAGTGTCATTTTTGTCTATTTGATCTAATTCTTTATCCATGGACTTATTCCAAAATTCATCCTTGCTGGCCTCTTCAAAATTTTTTGGTTCAATATTAGATGAGAGAGCTAGGTGCATTTGTTCCAGTGAATGGATTCTTCTTCTAGTCTCAACTCCTACATATTTGTTTTCGATAATCTGATTTGAAGGATGACTCTTCTGTACTCGTTTTCTAGGTGTCTTTGGAGGCACTTGCTGAAATTTCTCTTCTACTTATGTCTGATCCTCTTCATATTCCCCTTCTACTTCTTCTTCATCTTCTTCTTCTTCTTCGTAAAGTTGTTCCATTGATTCATTTTCTTCTTCCTTTAATTCTTGTCTACCTGTTTCATCAATTGTTACGTTGATGCTTTGCACAAATTT
>ML784064.1:416396-432596 GCA_009831015.1 Picea engelmannii | reverse complement strand
TTTTTTTTTTTTAGGTGACAATATTAACTCACGTGAAACTTTCGACAATTTCACCAATATCTTTTCTGAAAACTTGACTTGGGTTAACAAGATGAAAGTTCATACCTCAAATTTTTTCTATATTTTCTATCAAGCAAATTGTTAGTTTATCACCTGTTTTGAGGGAGATTGAATGCGAGTACGAATTCCTACTAGAGATTATCACCCTGTTATCAGCCCATATCCTACAATGAGACAGATCATGAAAAATGTCAGGAATTATTTGTTGATTGGAAAGCTTCATGTTGCATATTTTTTTATATATGTATATTTTTTTATATTTTATTATTATTCAATGAAATCAACTAACCTGTTTATATTTACAATGAAAATAAAAACTTACCAAATGACACAAATTATAATAAAAGTGAAAACCAAACCAGTATGTACAATGAAAGTTTGGAATCGTACTACTGCATGAAATGTTTGAGGTAATGCCCGTTGATAGGGGCGTTAAGGATCTTTCCGTCAAGATTTTCTAACAAAAATGCATTCTTTCCCTCAGAGGCTGTAATTTTGTATGGTTCACACCTGATCTGATCAAACTTACCATGTTTCCTATCATCCTCTTTTCTGGCTTCCCATTTTAGAACCAAATCACTCGGGAGAAATTCCCTATCATTATCTTTTTGGTCAAATAAAGCTTTCATATTATCTTGGATTTTTTGTAGTTTTTCATCTACTTCAGCCATATTTTGCTGAACTTCAATTAATTGATTTATCCTCATGGTAATTTCATTTGGCTCTTCTTTTGAGTCTTGCCAGAGTTTCATTACTGGCAGCGCTAGATTTATGGGCAAAATGACGTCAGTACCATATACCATCTGAAATGGAGACATTCCGATTGACCATTTTGTGCCTATCCTGTTAGCCCATAAAGCATATTTTAAATGTACATGCCATGCTTTCTTATTTTCGGTTAGTACCTTCTTAATTATAGTGATCAAGATTTTGTTAGATGACTCGGCTAATCCATTGCCCTTTGGATAGTAGGTTGTGGAGTGTCCTAGCACAATATTATACTTTTGGAAAAATCTTATCATGGCCATGGATTTGAAGGCCTGAGCATTATTAGTAACTATTTTTCGAGGATAGCCAAATCTTGATAGAATATTCTCCTCCAAAAAATTGATCACTACTGCGTCTGTTGCGTTTCACGTAGGAATAGCTTCTACCCATTTAGTAAAATAGTCTATAGCGGTCAGAATCCATTTATGTTGAGCACTTGAGTGTGGATGGATTTATCCAATAAAATCAAGACCCCATTGTTGAAATGGATCTTCAGTTTTAACTGGAACTAAAGGTAATGCTGAAATTTTCTGCTTACCTGTGAACAACTGACAAGGATTACAAGTTCTGACTTTAGTGTTTACATCAGTGAATAATTTTGGCCAATAATATCCAGCTCTTAATATTTTATAATTCGTTTCTCTCCAAGCGTGGTGTCCTCCACACACTCCTTCGTGGAATTCATTTATAACTTTTTCTGTTTCAGATTCTACTAAACAACTCAGTAAGAAACCCAGGGGATCTTTCCAATATAATTGACCATCTACAATACAATATTTTACAGTGTGTAACTTCAATATCCTATATTTATATGGGGTTAGGTCACTAGGGCACTGAAGGGTCAGTAAATAAGAAACAATGTCGCTGTACCAAACTGAAGAAGAGAATTTTTCTAGAATTTCAGTTGTGGGCATAGTGACATTGAGTTCGTCTATCTCTAAAAATCCTTCATTCTCTTGCAGATAATTTATTCCAAGTGATTTCAGATTTAATTCAGACAACAATTTAGCCAAGCCTTGACCTTTAATAAGTTTGGTTGGTTTAACTTCCAGGTTGAACTCCTGAATTTTGGCTAACCATCTGCCTCTCCTTCCATCGCTATTGGGTTGAACCAATATATCCTTAACAGAACTAGTAGGTACATAAGCAATGATCTTTGAATGTAGTACATAAGTTCTAAAATATTTGAGGGATTTCACCATGGCGTAAGCTTGTTTTTCCAATATATTATATTTTAACTCAACATCTCTGAGAATTTTACTAAAGAACGCAATTGGCTGCTCAAAACCCTCATCATTCTTCTGTAACAATACGGCTGGAATAGTATGCTCGGAAGCAAATGAAAAAATAAAAAATTCTTTCAAATAATCAAGACTTGCCAGTACTGGTGCTTCACCTATGACCTTCTTAATACGGTCGAATGACGCCTTAGCCTCGCTTGTCCACTTTACCTCACTGTCCTTCTTAAGCATATATGTAATCAATTTTAAGATTTCAACGAAATTCAGAATGAATCTTCTTAAAAAAATTATTTTCCCTAAAAATGACTGAATTTCTTTCCTATTCCTGGGAATATTAATAGTATCTATTGCTTCAATCCTTTTCAGGTCAATTTTAATTCCATCCCTAGACATTATATTTCCCAAGAGTTTACCTTCCTGCATTGCAAAATGAGATTTCTTGGGATTCAGAGACAAACCAAATTTGCAACATTTTTCGAAAGTTTGTTTGAGCTGTACTAGATGTTCTGCATCATATTTAGAAAAAACAGTTAGATCATCAAGATAAATAACAACAAACTTATCTCTTTCGAAAACGAAGGCAATGTCCATATATCATTGGAAAGTTTCTCCTGCATTCATTAAATCGAAAGGCATTTTATCATACATAAAGGTACCCCAAGGGGTAGTGAACACATTTTCCTCTTTATCATCTTGATGTACTGCAATATGATTGTATCCCTAAAAGCCATCAATCATGGACATCCTATTCGCTCCAACTAATTTCTCTAAAACGTGATCCATTTTAGGCAATGGATAATTGTCCTTGAGTGATGATTTGTTTAAATTTCTGAAGTCTACACACAGTCTAATTTCACCATTTTTTTTTTCTCACCGGAACTAAATTAGCTACCCACTCAGAGTATCTAAGTGGGAAAATGATCTTGGCATCTAGAAGTTTCTTTACTTGTTTCTCTATCACAGGCAACAATATAGGGTTAATCTGTTTGAGCTTATGCCTGAATGGTTTGACACCTTGTTTCAGAGGAATTTTTTGTTCCATTATATTGGTGTCATAAGTTCTTAATTCGTCATAGGACCAAAAAAAAACATCTTTGTACTGTCTAAGAAACTCAACATACTTACTTTTTATTTTAGGAGGAAGGTACTTAGATAATTTTACCAACCTAGGAATTTCTTTGGTGCCTATATCACAATCTTCAACTTCTTCTGGATGAGGTTGTAAAGTGGACTTCAAAGGAATGTCTTCATGATTAAATAACCTCTCTAAGGGGATCAAGCCTTTGCGGATCTGATTATTTTTCAAAATAAGCATACGATGATTAGCAATCTTATCTTGAAACTCTTGAATATCTTCCCCTTCCTGCATGATCCAAGCGAGATCATTCTGATTTTCTTGGTCGACATGTGTTTTGGCAAAGTCATCCACCATTTCTAAAAATTTCCTGATTTGTTCATCATCCTTGAAAACCTGCCAATGTTGAATATTATTCGGTATGGAAGGTCTATGTATCATCGCTATATGGTATTTAAGTTTGAAAATCGTTGGAGGCACAAAGGTTGAGGCTGCTTTAGCCAATGAATCTACCCGCTGATTCTCAGTTCTGGGGATGAAATTAACATTAAACGATGAGAAAAAATTCTCGATTAGATCCCACACACAATTCCTATAAGATATCAACCTTGGGTGCTTAGCCCGGTATTGATGATTAATTTGTTTTATGATCAGTTCAATGTCACCATAGACTTCTAAGTTCTTAATATTTAATTTTCTGGCAGCTTCTAATCCTAAGACTTGGGCCTCATATTCACATACATTGTTAGTGTAATCTATGTCCCACTGTAATCTGTAAGAAAATGGAATAATGAACTCATCGCCCTGTGCCACAAACAACACTCCAGCTCCTGCTCCTTCACAAGATGAAGCACCGTCAAAATACATTTTCCAAACTCCAGAACTATATACATCTTTACTTATCTTTTCTTCTTTTTCTTTTTCTATACAATTTTCTTCTATACATACATCTAAATCATCATCAATGGATAAAATGCAATTCCCTAAATCCTGATCGACAATATAAATAGGGTAGTTATTTGGGTTCAGCGGATCACTTATCGTAAACGACAACCTTGTTTCTCTGTACAAGCATGTGAACTATTCTTCGAAGATCAGGATTGTGGCGTATGTCATGTCGAGTTGGAGGGATCCTCCAAGTTTGGTGCCCCAAGACCTCGATAACACCATACCATACTTTGGAGGTATATCAACGACAACCACATCCATGAGAACGCTTTTTACAGGAATCTGTGCAAGATTAACTACTAACTATTTTATCATACCTATACATTTAACCTTTCTCAAATCAAAAGAATATAAATCTCCATATGGTCGAGTGATTTCGAGACAAAGTCTATCCATAATGGCTTTGGGCATTACATTGTGAGAAGCTCCAGAATCCAACATGCAATTATGGAGTAGGTGATCATGCACAGTTAGTGTAATGTAGAAAGGGGCAAAAGTATCTCTGGAACCTTCAAAATGTGGACCAAAAATTATATTAGGCTTATTGTCTTCTAAATTTATAATGTCATCCTGACTTTCATTATCTGAAAAATTAATCATTTTAGCGATTTGCTTTCTATATACTGGATTTTTTTCCAGTTCAACCAGAGGTATATGGATTTTGATTTTATTAATTTCATTTTCTAGACTGAAATTTCTCGTCGTCTTATCAACTTCTCTGGTTTGGATTTCTATCCCCTTCCTTTTTGGTTGATCAATTTGTGATGTTTTTGTTTCATCCACAAGAACCTCCATTTTCCTTGTATTAATAACTGGTGTTTCTGCTAGCTTTGTCTTAATAGACTCCGTGTCAGCAGTCTTGGTTTAAATAGTCTGTTTTTCAACATCTTTTGAAGCTGCCTCATGTGTTTCCCCTCTCAACAGAATTTTCTTCGGTGGGGTGGTCATGATATTCCTGTTTCTAGGCCTTAGATTGTATTTCTGTTGGAGTTCAGCCATTATATTATCAACGATTCCTTGATAAGCTGAATCTTCTGTAATATTTCCATTCTCGTCATTTTCAGACCTGTATTCTGTATTTAAAGATTTTTCATAATCTTGTCTCATCAAATAAGGTTCTTGATAATCATCACCAATATTATTTATATCTTCTTCTAACTCAATTTTTTTCATGTCTCTCCTCCTATAAATTTTTCATTCTTAAAGGGGGCTTGAATATTTTGTTCTTCATTCTTAATTTTTCTTTGTTGTATTTGAGGGTTAGGATTCCTTCTGAAATCCTTTCTAGGGAACTGATCATTCTTTGATTGGTCCAATTCCATTCTTGAGATTTTATTCGACAATTCTTTGATTATTATTGCCATGTCATCCATATTATCTTCCGAAGACCTCCCAGATCCAGAGGGTCCTGCTTGTTCTCTGTACCATCTGGTTTCTTTATTTCCTGTTTCAAATTTAGTTTTTAACTTTCCTGATGACATCATGTTTGATTCGATTTCTACAACATCATCCTGCATTTTAGTGAGATCAATAGATCTCCTTTCTCTCAACAATAGAGAGAAATCTATATCAAAATCCCCAACAAAAGTTACTTTTGCTACAGGTTGGGAAGGTTTAACCTCAACTGGAATTTTATTATATAATTTATTGAATCTTTGGGTAAACTCAAGAACTGATTCTGAATTTTTCTTTCTCAAAGCTCCAAACTCGGTTAGATAATAAAGATGATCTTTCCTTTCTCCCCATTGTCTAATAAAAGAATTTTCTAACTCATCATATGATCCCATGGATCCTGTTGGGAGTCCTCGGAACTAGGTCCTCACCTGTCCTTCGAAAGTTTGAACTAGGAGTCTTGAATAAACATCCTCATGCTCAAGACCAAGGATGTCAACAAATTGATCAAATAAATTGATATGTTCTGTAGGAGTTAAATCTCCTTCCCCTGTGAACTTCGAAAGGTTTTTCATATAATTTTTAGGTAGATCGTGGAGAGGGACTGGGAGGACCAAAGGGGCATACCTAGCAGCTACTTTGGCAAAGATTCTAGGGGGTGGGGGTGGTGCGTGACCGCCCCCTCCCCCGGTAACATCACCTCCTCTGGCCCCAAGCATTGATAATTTAGAGGGAAAAACTTGGATATTATAGAGAATACTTTTAAAGGTGTGTGGTGACCTTTCAGTTACATCTGGATAAAGCAGAAAGGTTTCAGAGAACTAACCATTAGGAGATAAGAAATTTTAAAAAGAGGGAACCGGAAAAATATGACTCGATTATTTGGACTCACAGGATGTGTACACAGGAGAACCAACAAGAGTCGAGTCAAGGTATACAGTATATTCTTCTGAATTCTAAGAGGTTGTAGACTGAATTTAGGGAATTGATGAAACATCAATCAAAGTGGGAAGTGAGATATCTCTTTTACCTCTATTGGTAAAGGAGACGGTTGGAAAAGTTTCAACTTTAAATTCGGGTAACACCAACTCTGTTTCTAGGGTTTTGATTCTATCGATGGATGTTTCTCTAAAAAGGAGTTGGGTATTCGACTGTTCAAGTAGATCCTTATTATTTGACTGTGTGGATTTGGGTTGATAAATCTTACTTGTTGATGAAGCAATTTGTTTAAGGTATCTTCTTGGTTTCAAAAGTTTTCAGGTTCGGATATAGGCGAGGTCTGCTTATTGTCTGGATTATTTCTGGTATTTTTTCGATTAAATGCCAGTTTATTAGTTGTGGAGTTGCCAACTGAAAGATAAAATTTATCCTTATAATGTATTCAATCTTTGTTCACTATCAAAGAAATAAACTTTACCAATGTCATTCTTCCCAGGGAAAAATAACTTCGCTTCTTCGATCCCAGGCAATGACGCCAAAAAGATGTTGTTCTTGAGTTTATACTTAAGGATGCAAAGTATAATGTCAATGCATGCGAAAAATAAAGAGAGTTTAAAATATGAAAATAAAATCAATTCTTTAGGGAAAGAAGCTATGGCTGATTTCTAAGCTGTCTTTGCCTAGCTTCCCAACGT
This sequence comes from Picea engelmannii, assembly GCA_009831015.1. Taxonomy (NCBI): domain Eukaryota; kingdom Viridiplantae; phylum Streptophyta; class Pinopsida; order Pinales; family Pinaceae; genus Picea; species Picea engelmannii. Next base: position 425,478 of record ML784064.1, on the reverse strand, counting down.
TCCTGGATGCTTATGTCCTGTTCAATCACTGCCCATGAATGTTCAAGTTCAACCCGGGTGTTAGCAGTCTCTAAGATAGTATTAAACAAGTTTAATGCAATGATGGTCTGATTAGCGAGACTAGGCTCAATATTAGGCTGTCTTGCAACAGGTACAGTCATGCAGGAAAGAAAGTTAAAAGGCCTGTTGTTTTTTATGTTTGTTTTTTCTTATCTTCAATTATATGAGGAAAACTCCTAAAATTGAATTAATGATATAACAATTTAGAGGCCATTTTCCGTATCTGAGTCAAATTTGAAAATAATGAGTGTGATGAGAGAAAAATATAAAGTTGTTAAAACAAAGTGAGACATCAATCACAGAAGAATCTCACTCTGATACAGAAGAAGAAAAATGGATGTGAAACCTTTAATGACGCATAAAATGTGGTAATCTGACTAATTCACAGGTCTTGTATTTGCTAATATCCAACAAAGAGGAAAATCTGTAAACAATCAGATAACTAAATGAACCATATAACCATAGTAGATGTTGTACTAAGTTGTGATTAAGCATTCATCAAATACATATAAATAAAGATGTTGGAATATGAAAGAATAGAAGAACACATAACTCAAGATTGACGAAATATGGAGTCTCTAGTCTGCATTTGTCTTAATTATCGAAAAGGAGAGATCTCTCTATTACAATCGGCCAACAAAAATCCCTCTTTTAGTCGTTTGAAACTATATTTATAAAAAAAAGGTTACCAACCCTAAATGGTTGGAATTTTCCTTACTCCTAGATATTAACTGTTACAAAATAAAAACTTGAACCGTTTCACTTGGTTCCTTTCTATCTCTCTCTCATACCGACAGGATGGACATGCATGTGTTACTTCATTATTTATTTGAAGTACTTCCTTCACTTGGCTCGAGACACTCGACACACCTGCTTAGAAATTGTACTAAAATTCTGGAAGGCTTTGTCATATCCTTTGCCTAAAAAAGATACAACTTTCTCTATAATTTTGGCAACCTGTCTTCAATCCTTTTACCTTCAAAATTTATTGACTGCAAATGTAAATTTGGCTTTACTAGCCATCTATCCATTTGAGCGATGTCAACTTGTTTCAACTGTGAAAATTCAATCTGAGCTTCATTTAAGATTTCTTTGATGTCCAGTTGATGATTTACAATATTTATTTGTCCTAGTACTCCAACACAATCATCCTTTCCAATGCCTATTGATTTTTTATCTAGCAAATCAAAAGCCTCTTCACAATCTTCCTTTATTTCTTTGAACATTTTCTTACTCTCGGCTATATTGGCCTCCCATGCCTTTAGTATGATATCACTCCCGATTTTTTCTGTGACAGTCAATATGGGAGTTACTGGTACCTCTTCTCTAGCCGAAGATACGACTGCCTTTTGAAAGGTGGTTTGGGCCGCAATAGCCTCTTTTTCTCTGAAACCAATATTATCTAACAATTGACCCATCTCCCAAAAATAATCTTGGATGATCCCTACCTTAGAAAATAGGTTGTGTTGTACTTCTTCCAGCTTCTGATGCACTTCCAGTGCCTGGGATTGAAACACTGCTATATTTACAACCCGGATTTCAGTAGAACTCAATTTAGCTTGCAACTGCCTTACTAATTCTTCTTGTTGGATGACCTGCCCTTGACTTGCTTGAGAAGCTTCTGTACTTCTTCAAGATCATATTTAAGTTGTTGAATTTCTTGTCTGTCTTTGGCTCTAGCCTGTTTGAGTCCTTTGCTGACCTCATTTTTGATATTATTCTCTGTATTCCTTATTTGATCTCGCAACTAATTTATTATCTGATTCCTTTGCCTTAGCCTTTCTTTTAGATTATCAGCAGAGAATAAGTTGGCCGTTGCAAAAGCTCCCAAAGAGCCTGCCACCTCTGTAGCAAAATCTTCTTCTTCCAGTTTTTCCCATCTAACAATACTCTGTGATTTTTTACCATTGCACCCTCCCTCATGTGCATTTCTTTCTTGACCATGAACTTTCTTTTCTTACTGAAAAATAACTCGGTGGGAGGTATCTCCTCGACAAGGATAGGTGTGAAATCGCTTATGAACATTGCCTCTGTGTTAGGGTTTCCTCTGGTGAATTGTAATGGTGTGATGACCTCAATGGGGTTGTCGATTTCTCAGTAGTTGATTTCTCAGGTGAAGACGATGGTCTATCTTCTCCGTTCTTTATTATTGTTTCTTTTTGATATTTGCCCTGGTTGTCTAATATCTCTGTCTCTAGGATATTTCCCTTCTGAGTCAGACCTCAACTTTCTTTAGGTTTTCCAGGGTCTCTAGAAATTTCAAAAGCAAACCTTTATATAGATTGATTCATTAATTAAAAAGGAGGCTCCATAATCCGCTAAGACATTTAAACCATTGGATTGATCGGAATACTTCATTTCGACGGTGATTATCCAAGTGCATTTTTGGGATTTTTAATTTAAACAAAAATGAAATTATTTTAGTTTAAGATTTAGAAAAATATATATGTTTCAACATGGCTCATCATACTCAACCTGTATATCTGTCAGAGTTTGTTTCATCCATAGAACCTTTGTACAACATGCTACTGCTACAATATATGCTGCCTTGGATGTAGATAAGGATACTGATGATTGTTTCTTGCTTAGCCATGATACTAAAAACTCACCCAAGTAGAACACTGCTCCACTGGTGCTTCATTTGTAATCAATGCAACCTACTCAATATGCATCTGTGTAGGAAATTAGTGATAGATCCCTTCCTTTTGAATACCATAATCCAAACTCTTCTGTTCCTTTGAGATATTTGAAAATCCTCTTTAATGCTAATACATGTGATTCCTTTGGTGTTGCTTGAAATCGTTCCACCTGTCCAACTGCCTGCATTACATCTGGTCTGGATGTTGTCACATACAATAATCTACCAATCATTGAAATATAGTTCCTCTGGTTTGTATACTTTGAATCATCATCTTTTCTCATCTTGCAACTGGTTTTCATAGGAGTGATAACTAGTTTTCAATCTTCAATTCCAAACCTCTTTAGCATTTCTCTGATATACTTAGTTTGAGAAATAAAAATTCCTTGGTTTCTTTGACGTATCTGAAGACCCATAAAGAAGGATAGTTCTCCGATTAATGACATTTCAAATTCATTCCACATATCCTTTGCAAATTTCTAGCTTAACCTGTCATCATCACTACCAAAAATAATATCATCAACATAAACTTCAATTAATAAAATACTATCTTGAGTTACCTTGATGTAGAGATTGCTGTGTGCACTTCCTTTTCTGAACCCTGCATACTATAGATATTTATCCAATCTAGAGTACCATGCTCTAGGAGCCTATTTTAGACCATACAAGGCATTCTTCAATTTACACACATAATCTGTGTTCTATGACAACTGAAATCCTTCTAGTTGTTCAATGTAGACTTCTTCTTCAAGTTCCCCATTCATAAAATTTGATTTTACGTCCATCTGATACACTTTAATATTTTTGGAGCATGCATAAGCTAAAAGCAATCAGATTTCTTCCATTCTGGCAACTGGGGAAAATGTCTCTTCAAATTCGATTCCTTCAACCTGAGCATATCCTTTACATACCAATCTAGCTTTGTTCCTTGTAACCTGTCAATATTCATTCAATTTATTCCTGAATACCCACTTTGTGCCGATCACATTCTTATTCTTTGGTCTTGGAACCAATTCCCAAGTGTCATTTTTGTCTATTTGATCTAATTCTTTATCCATGGACTTATTCCAAAATTCATCCTTGCTGGCCTCTTCAAAATTTTTTGGTTCAATATTAGATGAGAGAGCTAGGTGCATTTGTTCCAGTGAATGGATTCTTCTTCTAGTCTCAACTCCTACATATTTGTTTTCGATAATCTGATTTGAAGGATGACTCTTCTGTACTCGTTTTCTAGGTGTCTTTGGAGGCACTTGCTGAAATTTCTCTTCTACTTATGTCTGATCCTCTTCATATTCCCCTTCTACTTCTTCTTCATCTTCTTCTTCTTCTTCGTAAAGTTGTTCCATTGATTCATTTTCTTCTTCCTTTAATTCTTGTCTACCTGTTTCATCAATTGTTACGTTGATGCTTTGCACAAATTTGTTCAACCTCAGGTTGTAACACTTGTATGATTTCCTTGTACTTGAGTAACCAACAAGTACTCCTTTGTCCACACGAGAATCAAACTTTCCCATTCTGCCATATTCTCTTTTGATGTAGCATTTGCTTCCAAATAATCTGAAGTGCTTCACATTTGCTGGTCTTCCTTTCCATAGCTCATAGGGAGTTTTGTCATTGTTGTTTCTGATCATTACTCTGTTTTGAATGTGAACTATTGTATGCACTGCATGTGCCCAAAATATATATGTCAATTTGAAATTCATTAGCATTGTTCTATCCATTTCTTGTACTGTCCTATTCTTTCTTTCAATAAATCCATTCTGTTGAGGTGTCCTAGAAACGAAGAATTGCCTTTTTATTACATGCCTGCTGCAGTAGTCCATAAATTCCTTTGAAGTGAACTCTCCTCCATTATCAAATCTCACACTTAATTTTTGAATCCATTTCATTTTCAACCATTTCCTTGTAGACCTTGAAGTTTTCAAAAGCTTTCCACTTATTCCTCATAAATCAAGCTGCAGTCATTCTTGTATAATCATAAACTAATAACATAAAGTATTTCTCACCTTTTAAACCCTTTGTTGTAGTTGGTCCAACTATATCAGTATGAAAAATTTCCAGTGGTCTTGTCATTGAATATTCCTTTGATTTGAACCTGGTGTTTGTTTGCTTTCCTAGTTGACAATGCTTGCATAAAGTGTTGGTTGGTTTCGTGACCTGGGGCATTTCTCTAACTGCTTCCCTTTTGCTGAATTTGACAAGGTTATCAAAATGCATGTGACCCATTCTTCTGTGCCATAGCCAAATTTCATCTTCCTTTCCTAGAAAACACTTTTCATTTCCAATTTCACTTAATACATATATGTTGCTTGAAGTTCTCGCAACTGTTGCAATCAATTTTCCTGAACCTTCTTTTCTTATCTCGCACTTTTGTGAATCAAAAGTAACTTTATCATCTTGGTCACACATTTGACTCACACTTAGAATATCATGTTTCATATCTTCTACTAGTAGAACATTTTTTACCTTAGTATTCTTGTTCCAGTTCTGACTGTGCCTTTTCCAATGATTTTAGCTGAATCATCATTTCCGAAGGAGACTGATCCATATCTTTCCTTTCTTAATGTAAGAAACTTGTCTTTATCACCTGTCATGTGTTTTGAGCAGCCACTGTCAACATACCAACCACGTTTCTTCTGTTCAACTTGTAGAGCGAGTGTGCATTCTTCATTGCTATATTAATTTTGCTTTCTTATCCTTGTCCTCTTCTGCAGTTCCTGTCTGTGACTATTTTTGTTCTATTGTGGATTTTCATTCTGCAATCTTTGACCATGTGTTCAAATTTGTTACACTTGTATCATTCCACTTCAGTGCTCAAAGATTCAAAACTGTTATAACTTATTCTCTGTGTTTCACTAGGCCTTCTTGGATAACCCTCTTGTGTGTGACTTTCAAAGTTGTTTATGTTCTTGTTGTTAGCTCTACAATTCACAACTTTATGTCCAAAATTATTACATGCATAACATAAACCAAAAAATATAGTTTGATACTTGGGAGTTGAAGATCTTCTGAAAGGAGGTAATCTTATGAATCCTTCTTCTTCTTGAGGCCTATCTATTTCTGTCAGTCGTTGATTCTGGAATATGAATCTTCTCGGTGGAGTGTCCCTGTAGTTTTCTTTGTAGACCTTCCTATCCCCTTTGATTGTTTCTGCATAGCTTTTTGGATATGCTTATTTTTCTGTTGTTTTGGAGCTTGATCCCTTTTTTGTTTGATTGTATCCAAGTCTGGTCTTGTCATGATGAGGTTTTTGACTGTTGATAATGTCATCCAGAACTTTTGAGCTGTTCTGCATATTTTTCTTTTGAATATCCTTTCTTAACGTGACAATCTCTACTTCCAAATTTCCAATGATCCTGTCTCTTCCTTCTAGCTGTTCTTTGAGTGCTTCTTCAATTCTTTTATCTTCTTCTATTTGAACCTTCAAATTTGTGATCATTTGTTCTAGTTTATGAGTGTCTTCTTTCTTGTCTAGTTCCACTTGTAGCTTCTTATTTTTCTTCTTTTCTCTTCTGAACTTCTATGACACACAATAATTCTTCTCGGTAGTCAACTTCTGCCTCTTCATATTCTTCTTCGGATTCTTCATATTCTTTTTTGGACTCTCCATATTCTTCTTCGGTTTCTTCTTTATCAGAGTCTTCTACTGCCATGAATAAAACTCTTTCTGTCTCACTATCACTGACTTCATCTTCATCCGATGATGGTATGTCTTCTTTGGTGCATAAGCTTTTCTTGAAAAAATTCTTTGTGGTTCTTTTGCCTTTATATGTTTGTTTTCTATTTGAGTAATCTTCATCATTTCTATTATTTTTCTTATGAGGACATTTGTTAGAAAAATGACCAATACCATCACAATTAAAAAAATCAAAGGAATCTTACCTCTATATATGCCGTTGGTTCCCTTGTTCAATCTTCTGACAAAATTGGCCACTTCTTCATCATCTTCTGAGACGTCACTGCTCCTGCTATGTTCTTTTTCTTTTTTCTTTCCATTTTGCTTTGACCTTTTGGATGCTTTGAAGGCTGCTTCTTTTACACATGGATTTTCCTATTCAGTTCTCATTTCATATGCTGTGAAGATTCCATGTAGTTCGTCCATGCTTATTGAGTTTAGATATGCTCTTTCTTCTAGTGCTGATATCTTAGTGTTAAATATCATAAGAAGAGATCTTAGTACCTTTTGAACAATTACAGATTCTTTGATTTCTTCTCCCAATCCCATGATTGCATTTACCATTTCATCAACTCGTAAGAAGTAAGCTGTAATATTCTCATCTTCCTTCATCTTTAGTTGTTTGAACTGACTTCTGTAAATTTGGAGCTTTGCTGCTTTGACTTTTGAATATCCTTCATAAATATTTTGAAGTTTGTCGCAAATATCTTTAGTGGATTTACAATGTGTAACTTTGGTGAATACTGATTCACCAAGACCATTCAAAAGTGCATTTGTGGCTTTGGAATTATTCCGACCAAGTTTCATTGCTTTTTCATTTGTCGACGAAACTACTGGTTCTTTGTATCCATCTATAATTGATTGCCAAATTTCAAATCCCTGTGCATGTATATCTGTCTTCATCCTTATGATCCAAAATGCATACTTCTGTCCATCAAACTATGGTATTCCATTTTTATAAATGTTTTTTCTCTCCATGATCTACCTTTCAGCGGTTAAACTCAGTTCTGAAGGAACCTGCTCTGATACCAATTGTTGGATTATTGAGAGGGGGGTGAATCAATAATAGAGAAATTGAATCCATTTTAGCCATATAATATGAATGTATCATTATCATCCAATAATCGTAGAATAAATAAACAATGAACAAATGAGCAATCATACACATACACAATACACCAGTGTTTTTACGTGGAAACCCAAAGTGGGAGAAAACCACATAACGCTTTTTCTTATATGTCTTGAAGAATTACATTCATTGGAAGCACCAAATTCCATTATTTTCCAGCTGCAATTGGAAGGAGGCTCCAACCCCCTAGTTTCTCAGGCTACAACCCAAGGGAAGCTCCAACTCCCCAATTCTCTAGCTATGACCAGAAGGAGGATACAACCCCCTATGTTCTCCGACTACAACCGGAAGGTGGCTACAACCACTTGTCCTTTCCCCGTCCAACCATCCTGAAATTAAAGTAGAATGATTGAACCACTCTCACACTATCACTGTGAGATATACTGCTGTAAACCTATACCAATCAAACTGTAATAAACCCGTACCATAAACAAGTGCATCAACCATGCACCAACCTGTATCAAACAACCTGTAATCATCCTATACCATAAACAAGTGCATCAACCATGCACCAACCTGTACCAAACAACCTGTAATCATCATGTACCATAAAAAAGTGCATCAACCATGCACCAACCTGTATCTCAACCTGTACCATAAACAAGTGCATCAACCATGCACCAAACTCATTGTTATACAACCTCTATCTGTAACATACCTCAACCAAAATCCCTCATTAATTTCATCATACAAATATGATTTGTAACTCTGTAATAGACCTAGTGTATATGATCACATATTTGCAAACCTTCCTTAACTTTAACAACAAGAGACTAGCATTTTATCAAACTTTACTTTAGTCTCACATGACTAATTTTGGATTAGTCAACAACCCTAGCTTGCAATAATCATAACTATGTACCTGTAATGAATAAATAAATGAAAATGGTACACAATATTCTTTAGAGTCTTTTATGCAATTCCTCCCGATTTCACTACTTGGAACCTCTCAGAAAAGGAGTTATTGCAAAAATGACATACCTTATTGAATTCAGGCTTATTCTAGAGAGCGAATTTGTTGAGTGTGCCCCACACTGAATATTTGTTGTATGGATCTGAAAATTGTACACAAAATACTAAAGACTGTACTCTAACCAATACAGTTGGTCTTACTAAATTTGGACCTGTTATGAAGAAGTTATGACGTTTTACCCGAAACACCTGTTTTAGATTAGTTTCAGGACTAGCCACAAACCCTATTTTCTAGGAGTGTAACTCCAAAAATACAACGACCCACAAGCTGAAATTTGTATCAAAACTACTTGGATATGTTTCCTCAACGTCCTTCCAATTTCATGGTCTGAATCATTCTAGAAAATTTTTATTGTGAAAATGGTGAGATGACTTGTAAATAACAGACCTTAGAAAGCATCATCAAAAGAATTTATCCTTCTTTGAATTTTGGCCTTCTCTACTTCACCTTCCCTCTGAAATTAGGCTTAGATATCCTTTGGTTAGCTCAGTAACTTGTAGATATTCAATATGCTCAAGTGTGATTAAAATGAGAGAGCCTTGCCTCTTATTTATACTTTCACGTAGCTTCCTCAAGGGGTTACCTTTTAACCATCTTAACCCACTT
>ML784064.1:381901-415728 GCA_009831015.1 Picea engelmannii | reverse complement strand
AACCAACCCAATTAATCAACAAATATGAAGGAAGGATGAGTCATTTTTATTGCTCATGACTTGGTTGTGAAATGAATGCTACAATTATTGTCTCTAAATCAATCTTTGAAACAAATGAGCATACACGAATTTTTATAAGTGATGTGATTAAAAGAGAAATGATGTTGTTTTGATGATTATCACAAGTTTTATTCTACTGCACTCAATTTAAATGGATATATAAACTCCAAGATTGAAGTAGTATATGATAATGGTATTGTGAATTTCTTGTTAAAAGGGTATGCATCATTGTTTAAAGTTTGAAGTTTAAAGGTTGGGACATGGTCTCCCTAGCAAGTGTCGACACATATTACATTGGATTTTTAAAAGTTGGAGCATATGTAAAGTTTGAAATCATTGGAAAGTGGTGGTATATCCAACTTGCATTGAATTGTTATGGAATTAGTGGGTTATGCGCTGTATGTCTAGCTCACTCATACTGGTTATGGTTGAAGGAGTAAATGTGGATATGACATGCATTAATTGCACGTCGATCTAACCTACATTGATCCAGGTGGATATCAGTGGCCACCCACCTTTTCCAACTGGCTCAAAAAAGTTTTCTGGCAATTTTGGTAATTTACTATTTTAGCTGTTTTTTCAGGTCCCAAACTTTCAGGGCTGTTTTGAGGCCCTAAACGACGTTTTTTGGGAAAACCGGGAGCACCAATGATCTTCCTTCGATGTTTCTCACATTAAAAGTTGTAGTCCTCGGATATATCTTTCTAACAATGTATCGAGTGCCCCAAACGAAGATCATATGCAAAAGTTACGCCCCTGGGAAGTTGACGTATCAACTACCTCCATCGGGGCCTGCAAACCTTTTGGATTTTCATCTTTTGGGGTTAGGGTTTTGGATTTTCCTTATGTTAAAAAGGACCTTAGAGCCTCATTGTAATCATATTCTTGCGAATGCGAGTAGACTTCACATCTCTTCTTAGAGATAAGATACCACCATTCTAGCGAGTCTTTCACTCTGTATTTTTACAATCTCTATACATTTATTTCATTAATAGAAATCGTGTATTACTGCATTTCTCTGTTTTTGGCAATATTTATGTTCATTTCATTGTAGTATCTCTTCTTTCATTTCTTTCTAAAAAATGATCTGGATCATACATCGAGGGTCACCACCCTTTCTGTTTTGTATTTGGTCATTTTTGTTGGTTGTTGCTACCTCCATTTTGCTTGCTCGTGGAAGAAGTGTTCAGACTTCGTCGATTTTCCTTGGAATTTTTGCACCTAGGTATGAGGGTTCTTGCTGCTCCATCCATGAATTATTTCTCTACTCATTAATTAAATCAAAATTTGGCTCTTGTTTTTTCTTACTGTCTGTGCTTTTCCAAGGTTTATGGTGTATGGGTCTTTCGACGATGTATTGGATAAAGTTGGTCTTTGTGGTATATGGAAGAGAATTAACAGTGGAATGATGTGTGAATGTTTCTTGCTGTTGATGTAACTGTTATTTATCTATTGCTTTACTTGTGGGGATGCTTGTGGAGAAGTATTTAAGGTTTGCCTCGTCTCTAGATTTTTGTTGTTTCTTGCTCAATCAAATGAAGAGACAAAGGGGAGGAATAGAAGGAGAACTACAACCATAAGGTTTTCTCTATACTAGTGAGATAATTTTAACTTTCATTCATTATGAGTTTACTAGAAATCTTAATCCTCTTGATGGAAACATGGTCTTATTAAAGGCAACAAGATTCAAAAACCAAATCACATATTTCAACAACTTGTTTTTAAGGTGTATGATTTGTATTTGACAGTCTGTGTGTTTTTGTTTGTGCATGAATTGAGTTTCATGGCTGATAAATAATATCTTGCAGAGTCAAGTGATAGAAGTTTGTGGCAAGATGATCAATATCTTTAGCTTCGTTTTTCTTCTTGATTTTCAAAGTCTTTTTGTATGGTTGATCTGAAAATGGAATGGATTTGTTTCCAATAGATCTTTAAAATGAAGAAGACTTGTCTCTTTAAATTGCAAGTGTATCAATGATATGTGTTTGGGTAATTGGATCAAGTTACTAACACATTATTTCAATGAGTTTTACTTAAACAGGGGCAACATATTACACAGATAAAAAACATCAATAATGGACACATAATAGAAAAAATGATAAAGGAGTTCACCCCTCTCTTGGTCTACATCTCCTGGTCCAACTTCCCTTGGATAATTTTCATTATGATTAAAAAATTTCTCTTACAGTGATCATAATACAAAATAGATGGCTCCAATGGTTTCAAAACATAAAAAAACTCATAGTTGGGAATTTTCGGCACCTGGTTTGGCCAAAAAATGAAGAAGTTACACCTCCTAGAAGTTTTCCCCTTCAAGCTTGCTATACCTTCTCGCCAAAATGCACCTGTGAATGACCAACCTCTCTCCCACAACGTTAATGGGCCTAAAACCCAACACACACAACCATTTTTGCAAAAAAGGGTGAAAATGTAGACCATTAATGCACTGGCCCCCAATCTCGACGGAGAACTCGGTCGTATGGCCCCATGTGGCCAATGACCTAACAACTCGCGCGCTCCAACAAATAGCTCCTCCGCGCTTGGGTGTGTGGTCATATGGTGTAACACCTATGACTGAGGGATAAACTTGCAATGGTCCATGTGCGCGCCAAGTGTAAAGGGTATGGTCGCATGGTATGGTCATATGGAAAAAATTCCACACCTTCCAGGATAGCACCAGAGTTCAACCCCCGTGCAAATGATGAAGTGTGAACGATCTTCCGCACCACTAATTAAACAATGTGGATGTGTGGTGTGGTATGAAACCACAAGCTAAGTACTAACCATTGCAACGATCATGGTTATATAGTGTGGTTGTATGGTGCTATGCTCTAGGGGTAAGTGATGGAGTGGACCGCACACTAAAATTTAAAGATGTGGACATACGACAGGGGTGTATGGTATGTGTGCCGGGGGCTGGGGTTAGGCCCTAGCCCTTAACTCCGCCAACCAAAATTTTGTTTTAATTCAATTAATTAAATCAAACCATACATTGTAAGCAACACTGTGGGCAAGCTGGTAGCCTGGGCCTTGCCAAAACTCTCCCCCCCACATGGAGGTCACGGGTTCGACTCCTTTGGAGTCATATAATTTTACCACTGCCAACAAACTGGAGGTGCCACATGGCACCATATCATTTTCCCAGAAGATGACACTTGTCAAAAAATTATTCACCCATATGCCACCGAGCCTGTTGAGTCAATATTCCAACTCATCTTCCACATCATTTTATGGCCGTACGGACTATACGGTCAACTCCCACGTCAGCACTGTACGGACTATATGGACTGCACAGTCAACAAAATTTTTCCTATTTGGAAAAATGAACAAAACACGATATCTTGCTCATACAGCGTCTGTTTGAGCCCGTTCAAGTTGTGTTGGGTTCGTGAAGACGATACCGACACACATGTCCATTTTGAAGCGATTCTGAGCACTTTGATGTTTTGAGTAAACTTTGATCCCCTGGATCACACCTCCCCATTGGGAAGATTTTGGACCTCCAAAAGACTACTTTTAGTCAATATGTATATGAGGGTACAATTACCTCACCCTTACAATCTCAATCCATCCATCCTTTCTTGGATTGGTGTCTTTGAGACCAATACGAAACTTGTCATGCCTTGCTGTGTACTTGGCTTGGCTCTTTTTCAACTGTTCTTAAGTGGTTTGATGCACAAATTGAAATGGTTCAATGAACTTCTTGGTCTGGTTATAAGCATGCTAAAAGTAGTTTAGATGCTCATCCCAAAACTTAGGATGCTTGCTTTGCAATCTATCCACCGTCTTGCCCATACCAAAATGGCCAGCAACAAGAGAAGAATGTTCTTCCCTTATTGATGCAGGAGCATCGTTGGCAAGTGCGCAGAGGCAGGACCACTCAACACGTGTGAGTTCTTCCAGAAATTCAACGTTGACAGTTGCAGTCGATTTGGAAATCTGCCTTCACTCAGCCCCAGAATTCACCTTTGGAGGCACGCTTGAACTGGTGCCGAATTTTACCCTTTGAGGCAAAGTTTTGAAAATGTAAACAGAGCAGGAGTTTCCACTTCGGCTCTGGAATGCAACTGAACTAAGATAGTGTAGGATGAATGTTAGAGTAGGCAAGTAGCCAGGGGAAACCCTAGAAACATTTTTGGAGTTATGTAGAAGTTTGTACAACCAGTTAGGGAGAGGAATACAGAGAGAACTTAGCTGTAAGAGAGAACTACGGGTTAGCAGGAGATCTCAATATTTTGAGTGACTATAATTTTGAATGTATTGTGTAGCCAGTGGGTACTTGTGAATATAACAGAATGGAAAATTGACCCAAATGTGTGGTGTTTGGACTGTGTGCATTTTCCTGTTATTTTCTATTTTCATGAACAAGTGGATGGAACTGTTAATTTTCCCAGTTTCAATTGTTTCTCTTCATTGGAAGCTCTGCAAGGTGTGCATCGAGCCAGAGAGGAACACCATGGATCTGAGTTATCAAAATCCCTCAGATGCAAGGAGTGCGCGGGAGATCGAAGTCTGAACCAGACAAAGCTTAGGAGGAATAACACTTCAGAAGTGTTATTGAGATCCAGGAACTCATTCCCTAGAAGAGGTGAAGACCAAGTCTTCGAAGACTTAGAAAATTTTCTAAGTCTGAAGCGAGTAAAATATTAGGAGGAAGAAATCCATCAAGCGTTGGATCGTGGTGGAAAATCCCGAGAATCATCCGATTTGAGAAAGGAGCGCAAACTTTAACGCTGCGTAGATCTAGGAGGGGAGATCCCGAAGACCTGGACGGACGGTGGAGAGTCCTCGAGGAGAAACGATTAAACCTTGCAGGTTGTTGGATTAGGTGGAGCTGTGAGGAGGTTAGTAGCGAGGGCTTCTTGACACCCAAATCTCAGGAGCAGTAGTGACCGTTGATCACAAGCAGATCTGGACTGTTGGTCCATTTCGGGATTTCGGGTACCGTGAGTTGGAAAGACAGAGACTCTTGTCTTTCAGAATCCCGAACCATGAAATCGCGAAGTCGCGATTCAACTGGAACCGTTGATCCCAGGGATCATTGTGAGTCGTTGATCGAACGCCAGGATATTTTGGCATTTCGAAAACCGAGGGCTCAAAGAGTGAAGGGACGAGACACTTGACTTGTGAAGTCCCGTTCCCCGGTATTTCGGCATTTCAGGTTTTGGGAGTTGAAGAGTCAAGGAACTTGCATCAGGATTTGTGAAGTCGTGAAATCCAAAATTCATTTTCGGTAAAAGTCCCGATCAGCCCTTTCGGCATTTCGACATTTTGGCCATCGGGGGTTCCAAGGGGCAGAGATATCCCTTGTAACCGGATTTCCCAAAATCACGAAACCCAAAGTCGCGATTCAAAAAAACCCGGAGGATAAGGCATTGGGACATTTCGACTTTTCGACGACTGGAGACTCTAAGGAACAAGGATACTCCTTGTGTCCTGATTTCGCGAAACGCAAAATCCCAAAGGAACAAGCGTCGGGACATTTCGACATTTCGGCTACCGGAGGTTCGAAGGGCAAAGGAACATGACGCTTGACTCGTGAAGTCCCGGTCCCCAATAAGCGCCCTTTTCAATTTGGCGCAATGTCATGGCCCTTGGTCATGTGCTGTGGGAACTCACGCTTGGCGCTTGGAAAAGCCAACTGAGTATTGGTGAAGGGACTTGTGTGTTCACTCGAAGGGTTCCAGTTCGGGACCAGAAGAGCCATTTCAGCTCCGGAACCAGAAGATCCTGACCGAGAGGTCACATAGCCCTCAGGAGGGATAGGGGGTCTGCATCAGGTGGTATCAGAGCCTCAGTCTTTCGTCTGTAGACTTCAGGTGAAGGAGGAAAAGAAGGAGACAAAGAAATTAGAGTTGTACTCTATGTGTGAGAGATAGTCGACATAATGCCACCAAGAAGACGAGATCTGCCTTTAGCCAACCGTGCTGTAGAGAGGGAGATGCAAGAGCTTCACGCACGATTGGAAATAATGGAAGTATCACCGAGAAGAGAACTTGATGTTGGAGATGTCAGTGATGCAGAAAGTGAGGAGGTTGAGGTTGAAGAAGCTGTAGGAGAGGATGTTGCAGAAGAACGTTTTTTGAGAGCAGTTGCTAGATTGGGGGCAAATCTAAGATAAAGGTCCCCATGTACGAGGGAAATATAGATGCTGAAGAACTGTTGGACTGGATAAGGTCCATGGACAAACACTTCAACTATGAAGATGTCAATGAGGAGAAGAAGGTGAAGCAGGCAGTCACCCGGCTAAAAGGGCATGCAACACTGTGGTGGGACGAACTGCAGGTTGAGAGGAGAAGTAAAGGCAAACAAAGGATAAAGAGTTGGGACAGGATGGTAGCCAAACTGAAGGCTAAGTTCATACCCAAAGACTACCAAATCAATCTGTTCAGGAAGCTACAGAACCTGAGAGAGAAAGGGATGACAGTCAAGGAGTACACCGAGGAGTTCTACCGGCTGAACATCAGAACTAGACAATGGGAGAGAGATGAAGAAAGAGTCATCAGATATATAAATGTCTTGAGACATGAAATCCAAGACGAGCTTATCATGATGTCAGTGAGGACTGTGGAAGATGCTTATCAGTTTGCGCTGAAAGCAGAGGAGAAGCTGGCCAGAAAACAAAACCAGCAAGGAAGAGGTAAAAAGCTCGGTCCCAAGAAAAAGCAAGGGATTTAACCGTGACAGAGCACAACAGTATAAGGATGAGGCTGAGAAACCACACAATCACTCGGAACAAGGAGGAAGTTCACAAGGGAGACAAAGTGGTGGAAGAAACTCTTCTAGAGGAAGAGGCAGAGGAGGAGTAAGGTGCTATAACTGTGGAAATATAGGGCACATGTCTTGGGAATGTCCCGAGAAGAAGAAGGAAGGAGGAGAAGCTCACATTTCAGAAGCACAACAAAGAGATGTTGAAGAAGAAGGAGCAGAGGATGGAGCATCCCTAATGTTGAGAAAAGTTCTCTTAAAACCATTGGCAGAAATTGAAAAGCCAGTGCAGAGAAACAGTCTCTTCAGGACAACTTGCAAGACTAAGGATAAAGTGTGCAAGGTGATCATTGACAGTGGGAGTATTGACAACCTAGTATCCACAGAGATGGTGGAGAAATAGGAGCTGGAGACAACTACACATCCAAGGGCATAGAAAGTCTCACGACTGCAAAAAGGACACCAGGTAATGATTGCTAAACAATGCCTGGTTGAAATTAAAATAGGAGGATATAAAGATGAAATTATATGTGATGTAATTCCCATGGACGTATGCCATATTCTGTTGGGAAGACCATGGAAGTTTGACATAAATGTCATTCATGATGGAAGGAAGAATACAAATACATTGGAGAAGAATGGTAGGATGCATATGTTGCTGCTAATGGAGGAGAAGAGAGCGAAAGAGGAAGCCAACATAAGCATACTTCTCATGAGTGGGAAGGAACTCCTGAAAGAAGTCAAGGAAGAACATGAGATCCAGTTCGTTGTGGTGAGGAAGCCCAGAGTCATCCTTACGAGTACATCAATGGATGATTTTCCTGAAGAAGTTCAGGAGCTATTGGATAATTTTGTTGATATAGTGGTGGATGAGCTGCCAAACTCATTGCCGCCCATCAAGAGTATCAGTCATCATATCGACTTGATACCAGGAGCAAGCCTGCCAAACAAGGTAGTGCACAAATTAACACCTTGAGAAAATGAGGAGGTGAGGAACCAAGTCCAAGAGTTGCTGGATAAGGGTTTAGTCAGAGAAAGTTTGAGCCCATGCGTAGTACCAACTGTGTTAAGCCGAAAGAAAGATGGAGGATGGAGAATGTGCATAGACTTGAGAGCCATCAACAAGATCACCATCAGGTATAGATTTCCTTTACTGATAATGGATGATTTAATGGATTGCTTAAGTGGAGAAAATTTATTTTCTAAGATAGATCTGAAAAGTGGATATCACTAGATCAGGATGAGAGAAGGTGATGAATGGAAAACAACCTTTAAGATGAATGAATGTCTGTATGAGTGGCTAGTTATGCCATTTGGCTTAACGAATGCCCCAAGCACTTTTATGAGGCTGATGAACAAAATTCTAAAATATTTCATTGGCAAGTTCGTGGTTGTATATCTGGACGATATACTGATCTTTAGCAGGACTAAAGAGGAGCATTTGAGGCACCTAACGCTAGTAATGAGGAGGCTACAACAGGAGAAACTGCTAATCAACTTGAAGAAGTCATCTTTTATGAAGACATATCTCATTTAATTGGGGTTTGTTATATCTTCGAATGAATTGAAGATGGATCCATAGAAGGTGAAAGTGATCAAAGAATGGCCGTCACCAAGGAGCATGTTTGAGGTAAGGAGCTTTCATGGTTTAGCAAGTTTTTATAGAAAGTTCATTAGAGACTTTAGTGGGATTTGTGCACCCATGATGGATACAGTAAAGAAGCGACACATGTCTTTTAAATGGACATAGGAGGCCGAAAAGAGCTTCAGTATACTGAAGGAGAGGATAACATAACGACCAATTCTGGTCTTGCCGAATTTTGGGAACACATTTCAGGTAAGATGTGACGCAAGTGGAGTTGCAATAGGAGATATTCTGAGTCAGGACAATTGACCTATTGCCTATTTCAGTGAGAAGCTGAATGAGACTAAGAGGAAATACTCCACATATGACAAGGAGTTTTATGCCATAATTCAAGCTTTGAAGAAATGGAGGCATTATCTTGTCCCACAAGAGTTTGTCTTGTACTACGATAACCAAGATTTACAATTCATAACTCGACAATAAAAACTGAACTAGAGGCATGCAAAATGGGTTGAATATATGCAAAGTTTTACTTTTTTCATAAAACATATTGCTAGGAATGCTAAAAAGTTGCTGATGCGTTAAGCAAGAGATGTTTAATTCTGTAGGAATTCCAGGGGAAGACCTTGGGGTTTGAACACCTTAAGGATATGTATTGTGATGATACAGATTTCAAGGAGGCCTATGAAGCATGTACACGCCCTGTACTGAGAGATAGAAGTCAGTGGATAGAGTATATGGTTCAGGAAGGATTGTTGTTCAGAGGAAATCAATTGTGCATACCAAGATGCTCAATGGGGGACAATCTTCTAAAGGAGAAGCATAGTGGAGGATTGGCTAGACATTTCAGCCATGATAAAACATTTGCACAGTTGAGAAGTTCATACTATTGGCCAGGTATGAGAATAGAGGTGATGAAAATTGTGAACAAATGTAGGATCTGCCAACATGCAAAGGGGAAAAGGCAGAACACTGGATTGTATCAACCATTTCCAATACCAGAGAGGCCTTGGGATGCAATAAGCATGGATTTCATGTTGGGATTGCCAAGAACACAAAGGGGATTCGATTCCATATTTGTGGTGGTGGATAGGTTTTCAAAGATGGCACATTTCATCCCATGCCAGAAGACTAGTGATGCAACACATGTTGCAAATATGTTTTTCAGAGAGGTTGTGAGACTTCATGGTCTACCTAGGAGCATTGTCTCAGACAGAGACAAAAAATTGGTTGGTCACTTTTGGAGGACGTTGTGGAAGAAGATGGGGACATATTTGTCCTTCAACTCAGCTTATCACCCTCAAACAAATGGGCAGACTGAAGTGGTAAATAGAAGTTTGGGGAATTTATTAAGGAGTCTAGTTACTGAACATCATAACCAGTGGGATCAAATTCTACCACAAGAAGAATTTGCATACAATGACTCACCAAATAGAAGCACTGGAAGGAGACCATTCCAAATACTCTATGGAATGCAGCCCAAGGCAGTGTCTGAGTTGAGAGACTTGGAATAGGGAGAGATCAGAAGCGTTGGAGCAGAGGATTTTGCTGCTGAAATGCAGAGACTCCATAATCAGATCAAAGAACAATTATAGAATTCTAACCAGAAATACAAGCATAGAGATGATCAACATCGCAAGGAACTTCAATTTGAAGTGGGAGATCAGGTTTTATCACATCTCAGGAAGGAACGGTTCCCTAGGGGAACATATAACAAATTGAAGATGAAGAAGATAGGACCCTGTAAGATCTTGAGGAAGTTTGACGCAAACGCCTATGAGATCGAGATGCCAGATGATGTGGGTATTTCACCCATATTCAATGTCTCAGACCTGTACCCTTATAGGAAAGATGACACAGAAGGGTTAGAAGATCAAGGAAAGATTCAGTGGGAGAAATAGATGCCTGTGGAAGAAAAGCCACAGATGGAGAAAATTTTGGATCAGAGGATTGGCAAAAAGACCAGGAGGAAGACTTGTTTTGAATATCCGGTCAAATGGAAGGGACACCTAATAGAAGATGCCAGTTGGGAAAATGAAGCTGTTATCCATAAGCAGGGAAAATTAGTAGAGGAGCTCATGGACATGAGTCCATGAATTTTTTTCAAGGGGAGTATGATGCAGGAGCATCGTTGGCAAGCGTGCAGAGGCAGGACCACTCAACACGTGTGATTTCTTCCATAAATTCAACGTTGACAGTTGCAACCAATTTTGAAATCTGCCTTCACTCAACGCCATAATTCACCTTTGGAGGCACGCTTGAACTGGTGCCGAATTTTACCCTTTGAGACACAGTTTTGAAATTGTAAACAGAGCAGGAGTTTCCACTTCATCTCTGGAATGCGACTGGACTAAGATAGCGTAGGATGAATGTTAGAGTAGGCAAGTAGCCAGGGGAAACCCTAGAAACATTTTTGGAGTTATGTAGAAGTTTGGACAACCAGTTAGGGAGAGGAATACATAGAGAACTTAGCTGTAAGAGAGAATTGCGGGTTAGCAGGAGATCTCAATCTTTTGAGTGACTGTAATTTTGAATGTATTGTGTAGCCAGTGGGCACTTGTGAATATAACAGAATGGAAAATTGACCCAAATGTGTGGTGTTTGGACTGTGTGCATTTTCCTGTTATTTTCTGTTTTCATGAACAAGTGGATGGAACTGTGAATTTTCCCAGTTTCAATTGTTTCTCTTCATTGGAAGCTCTACAAGGTGTGCATCGAGACAGAGAGGAACACCGTGGATCTGAGTTATCGAAATCCCTCAGATGCAAGGAGGGCGTGGGAGATCGAAGTCTGAACCAGACAAAGCTTAGGAGGAATAACACTTCGGAAGTGTTATCGAGATCCAGGAACTCATTCCCTGGAAGAGGTGAAGACCGAGTCTTCGAAGACTTAGAAAATTTTCTAAGTTTGAAGCAAGTAAAAGCTCAGGAGGAAGAACGCCGTCGAGCATTGGATCGTAGTGGAAAATCTCGCGAACCGTCCGATTTGAGAAAGGAGCGCAGACTTTAACGCTGCATAGATCCAGGAGGGGAGATCCTGGAGACCTGGACAGACGGTGGAGATTCCTCGAGGAGAAACGACGAAACCTTGCAGGTTGTTGGATTAGGTTGAGCTGCGAGGAGGTTAGCAATGAGGGCTTCTTGATGCCCAAAGATCGAGAGGAGTAGTGATTGTTGATCACAAGAAGATATGGACTGTTGGTCCATTTCAAGATTTCGGGTACCGCGAGTTGGAAAGACAGAGACTCTTTTCTTTCAGAATCCTGAACCGCGAAATCACAAAGTTGCGATTCGACCGGAACCATCGATCCCAGGGATCATTGTGAGCCGTTGATCGAACGCCAGGATATTTAAGCATTTCGGAGTTTTGGCAATCGAGGGCTCGAAGAGTGAAGGGACGAGACACTTGACTTGTGAAGTCCCGGTCCCTAGTATTTTGGCATTTCAGGTTTCGGGAGTTGAAGAGTCAAGGAACTTGCATCAGGATTTGCGAAGTTGCGAAATCTGAAATTCCTTTTCGGTAAAAGTCCCGATCATCCCTTTCGACATTTTGACATTTCGGCCACCAGGGGTTCCAAGGGGTAGAGATATCCCTTGTAACCATATTTCCTGAAATCGTGAAACCCAAAGTCGCGATTCACAAAAACCTCGAGGATAAGGCGCTGGGAAATTTCAGCTTTTCGGTGACCGAAGACTCCAAGGAACAAGGATACTCCTTATGTCCTGATTTCACGAAACACAAAATCCTGAAGGAACAAGCACCGGGACATTTCGACATTTCGGATAACGGAGGTTCGAAGGGCAAAGGAATGAACGCTTGACTTGTGAAGTCCCGGTCCTCGATAAGCGCCCTTTTCGGTTTGGCGCAAGGTCACGACCCTTCGTCGTGTGTCGTGGGAGATCACTCTTGGCGCTTGGAAGAGCCAACTGATTATTGGTGAAGGGACCTATGTGTTCATTCGAAGGGTTCCAGTTCAGGACCAGAAGAGCCATTTCGGCTCCAGAACCAGAAGATCCTGACCGGGAGGTCGCGCAACCCTCAGGAGGGATAGGGGGTCTACATCACTTATCTTGTTGACCCTTTCACCCTGTGAAAAACATAGCTTCCAAAGATACAAAAGTTTACAATGCACATAGGAATATAATTCCTCAACTTGGTTAGTATGACATAAAGTTTCATAAACATTTTTTGCATCAACATCTAAATCATACTGTTCCAAATAGCCCTTTTGCATGATAGGATTATGCTTGAAAATAACAATAGGCCTAGTTAGCATATCAACAACTTTGTCATAAAAGTATTTCTTATACCTTATCACCAAGTGGAAAACATAGCTTGTCATGGCATGCAATGGAGCTTTCTTCCATATGTCTCCTTAAAAAATCACATCTGTAGTCTTGTTCAAGGCTCTGAAGTCTACCCACATACGCCATATACAATATTTCTTTGATACCAAACCAATTGGTGACCTGCATGGCGAAGTGCTTGGTTTGATGACCCCTTTGTCAAGAAACTCTTGGGCTTTTTTTTTTTCTGATTTCAACATTCTCCATGTATGACATCCTGCACATGTCAATGTTTGGAAGAGGACCTTCGTGTCGCAATAGAATCTCATGTTGGATACCCCTTTTAGGAGGAAATCCCCTTGGTTCCTGAAACATCTCAACATTTTCATTAACAACCTCATACAAATCAGATTGTAACATCCTTTGATAAATTCCTCTTCATCATTGTCTTTGGGTTTAATCATAAAAAGTACAAGGTTCTTACTAGCATTGACTAGTCTCTTCATTTGTCCAACATTTGTAAGTGACAAATTCATATTCTTTGTGTGTGCTCTAACAATGTACTCAAATCCATTTTTAAACAAATGAAACTACTCCTCATACTAAACCATACCCTTTAGGTTGGATATGTGACAATGCCAAATTGCATGTGACAAGAAGGTGTAAACTCAGATTTTCCATCACTGGAAACTATATAGATGAGGTAGAGCTTGATGTTATTCCATTGGATATTTGTGGTATTGTGTTGGGAAGCCCATACTTATATGATAGGAGAGCCATTTTAGCTTCAACCTTGTAAGCATCATAAAAACAAAAAAACTTGCAAACAATCAAGCCTTCAAAAACCAAAGCTCTGATACCAGCTGATTTGAAAATGGAATGGATTTGTTTCCAATAGATGTTTAAAATGAAGAAGACTTATCTCTTTAAATTGCAAGTGTATCAATGATATGTGTTTGGGTAATTAGATCAAGTTACTAACACATTAGTTCAATTAGTTTTACTTAAATAGGAGCAACATATCAAACAAATAAAAACCATCAATAATGAACACATAACACATCAATAGATAAAGGATTTCACCCCTCTCTTTGGATACATCTCTTGGTCAATCTTCCCTTGGATAATTTTCATTATGATTAAAATATTTCTCTTACAATTTTTAGAATACAAAATAGATGGCTCCAATGGCTTCAGAACGTCCAAAAACCCCTAGTTGGGATTTTTCGGCACCCGGTTTGGCCAAAAAAAGAAGAAGTTACACCTCCTAGAAGTTTTCCCCTTCAAGCTTGCTGTACCTACTCACCAAAACGCACCTGTGAATGACCAACCTGGCTCCCACAACATTACTGGGCCTAAAACCCAACACACACAAATATTCACGCAAAAAGGGAGAAAATTTAGGACTGTTAGTGTGCTGGCCCCCAATATCGACGGAGAACTCGGTCGTATGGCCCCATGTGGAAAATGACCTAACAACTCACGTGCTACAATGAATAGCTCCTCCGCGCTTGGGTGTGTGGTCATATGGTGTAACACTTGTGACCGGGGGCTAACCTTGCAACGGTTCACATGCGAGCACTAAGTGTAAAGGGTATGGTCGCATGGTATGGCCATATGGAAAAACTTCCGCACCTTCCGGGCTAGCACCAAAGCTCAACCCCCGCATAAACGATGAAGTGTGAATGATATTTCGTGCCACTGGTTAAATGGTGTGGATGTGTGGTGTGGTATGAAACCACAGGCTAAGTAATAACCATTGCAACGATTGTGGTTATATAGTGTGGTTGTATGGTTCTATGCGCTGGGGGTAAGTGCTAGAGTGGACTGCGCACTAAACTTTAAATCTGAGGACATACAACAAAAATGACCTTTAATTATATTGTTAGGTGAAAAAGGACGACATGGCCAGTTTACATGAGAAAATCCAATTTTACACAAAATTATCCAATAAAAGCCTAATTTTATCTATTTGGGGTGACGTCATGCCCCTCCTAGGGTGACGTTAGCTTCTCTGCTAGAACACTAGCTCTCCAAGTGAAACGTTGGGGCTCAAAATCCTTCAGGAACTGCCACATGTGCCCACCCAAACCATCCTCAAGATGGACACCTCGACTATGTGATGTCAAGGCCCTGAATGATGACATCAAGGGAATTCAGGGGCCAATATAATGTGGGAGAGAAAGACCCCCCTTGGTCTAGGCATGCCAGGATGTCTCTATAGAAATTCCTTCCTCTCTCTCTAGTACAATCCTCTGGTATATGTCTTCCCCTTGCTGGGGTCTCATCATCAATCTGGTGGGATTTTATCCCTATGGAGGTCCGAGCTAATCATCTCCCCATGTGTACCTGTTTGTCGGGCATGGTCCTGCAACAACAACAAGTATGCCCTCCATGGGATCATAAGTCACAGGGATCATAGCAATGTCAATCACATCTAATAATCAAGTTATCTAAAAATGTACATAAAACCCCCCTTTCCCAGACAAGTGCTCAAAGACGTTATGCTATTCTACAAGCCAATTTTGGAGAGGGTTTCAGGACGTCCTATTGGGACGACTCTCCCTAGATGTGGGATGGTTTCAAGTGAAGACTAATCTATTTCATGTAAGTGCATGAGATGGTATGGGGATGTTTTGGAAATGGGTGCAGTGATGACACGGAAATGTATGGCTTACCTGTGGGTGCCTCTGAAGAGGGTGAGCTGCACCTTGTCATGGATGCAAATGTTTCCAAGCCTATTCAATTCCTTTTACCTTTTTATCTTATTGCTTTCTCTTTCAAGAGAATAGCTAGGGGACACCTCCCTAGCATGGTGACCAGTGGTGACAGTGTTACACACAAGCATTTCATGGAGATGAGAAGGCTGGCTTGTGATGAGACACCCTTTCTCTTGGCTATTCCACCAAGATCCACTACCCTGGCATGGTGACCAGCTAAATGGTAGTGTCATACCTCTAAATGCCCATGGACCCAATAGTCTGGCTCGTGATGAGACCCCCTATCCTCCAACTATGTCTTGAGTTTATTTATTTTATGGGTCCCTCCATTTCTTGCTGAGAAGCTTTTTACTTATTTATTGGGGATTCCTAGGTGAAGCATATGGAGGTTTTGTTCTTTTGGATTTTTTATTTTTCCAGCTACTTTTACTCTCTAGGCCTTTATCCCCTTCTTCCCACAAGGAAAGGTACAACCCTTTGCTAGCTTGGAAAACCCAATGCTCGAACCAATGTAGGGGATGGATGAGAGGGAAGATGATGGAAAGTGATGAGTATGGTGGGAATGGGCAATGACCTTTCATGAACCCACCCAGTGGAAACTCATTCCTAAGGGAACCAACTTGCTAGGTCATCCTTTCATCCCCCCCAGGTGCGGACAAGTCAAAAGGCATAAATTCCAAGCACACGTCATGAAGTAAAAGATAATTAAATGCACATATTAAAATATTTTGAGAATCAGAGTGACACATACCATGATACCCAGACTCATTACCTCATGGAGCAAGACCCACTACTGCTGAAGGACCATGCCGATGGGATGGATGCTGCTTCTGCTGACATGATGGAGGTGATGAAGAAGAAATATGGGCCCTCCAGGGCCAGGCTCAAGTCAATATGGATGTTGGTACTCCATGTCTAGGACCTGTGGGCCTTGATACATAATCTCCTTAGTTATCCCTAGGCTAGGGGATAACATAAGGGAAAGCTGGGGCATATTTTTTTGACCCCCATCCTAAAATTCTTTCCACATGGGAATAATTAGTTTATTGGTTCAAGTCCACTTATGGACAATCCAAAATATCGACAGATAAGTTAAGGGAATACAACAATATTGCCTATAAATATGGTGAAACCATTAAGTCCTTTAACCCACGCTTCACCAAACTATACAATCAAATTTTTGAACTAATTATCCCCCAAAACCAAGCTGCTTTCATGCATTATTATAATGTGCTAGCTTCCCTTTATCATCGGAGGTTCAAAGAAAAGGATATAGACAATCTTGGTTCTGAGCTTCACACTTGTCTAGAATATGAAGAGCAACTCAAAAGAACGGGTCTCCCCAAAGGGGACTCAGTCCAACAAACAAATATGTCTGCCCTCCAGCAGCTCATCCGGGATATGAACAATAGGATGATAGCCTATGAACGAAAGGGAAGTGTTTCTTCGCTCGCCCCTGTCGCATATTCTTCTTCCTCAATGCCTTTTAGGAATACTAATGAAAATACCTTTCAGCCAAAGACCATTATGTCTCGCAGTTGGTGTAACTTTTGTGAATAAAATCATGAAGAAAGTACCAACGAAGTTAAGAAAAATGACAGAGATAAGATCTTTGGAAAAAGGCCAGATACCATGACCATAGTTCTAGATTGGGTCAAACCTGAGGATGTTATGATAATCAATACCATGAATAAATCCTACACCGCCAAGGGTAAATATGACCTTCCTCGTGCTTCTTCTTCCCCAAGATCTTCTTCTCATAGAAATGATACACAAATTATCAGAGTTTTGGAAAATCAAGGAATGAATTCCCCTCTTCCCTCTTCTAAATACAACATCCTTAACCAATTGGATAATATCAAGGCTGATGCTACCCTTTTGGACATGGTTTCTATCCCTGAACAACAAAAGCATCTCAAGAATTTTATGGAAGGCAAATTTTCTACTATAGCCAATCTTTTTGAAGAGTAAAAAAAAGAGGATTAAAATGTAAATAAAATAGGTGTAAATAACTTTAGGAAACCTGTAAAAAATACCCCTTTTAATATTTCTGTAAAAATTATGGATAAAATAGCTCATTGTTGCCTAATTTATGGCGGGTCTGGTCCAAGTGTAATGTCAAAAATTATAATGGAAGAGCTTGGATTATCATGCACTAATGAAAAATATAGAAGCATGCTCTCTTATAACAGTTTGCTACAGTCAACTGTAGGAGAAATCAAATATGTAACCTTAGTTCTATGCGCGCATCCTGAAATAAGAACAACCCTCAACATCCAGGTAATTGATATGCCAGTAAGAAATTATTCAATTATTTTAGGAATATTCTGGTAAGCTTTAACGGGTGGATATCTTTCTCTTGATGGAACACATCTGTTTGTCCCTAGGAACATAAAGAACATTATAGTCCTAAGGGAAGGAAGAATTTCACCATACATAGAGAGTGTCCCCTAACCTAACGTAAATATTGTGGAAGATTTGGGAGTATACTCTATATTTTTTGATGAGTGTGACACTATCCTTGAACCAATTTATTTTGATGATGGCATGTGGCACATGCATTTCGATGGATCATGCTCTAATGAAGGTAATTGAGTCGAAATTATTCTATATTCCCCTATGGTTAAAATTCACAAATTTTCTTATAGGTTAGAATTTTCCTGCACAAACAACGTTACTGAGTTTGAGGCCTTATTGTTAGGCATCGAAAATTCATATAACCTTGGTTGCATACACCTTACAGTATTTGGTGACTCCGAACTTGTTGTGAACCTGGTACGTAATATTTATTCACCTAGCAAAAAACTGTTTAAACGTTATACCCAAGATGTTTGGATGCTCATTTCAAATTTGTTATCTTTTAGCATCACTCATGTTAAGCATGAACTCAATTCAATGGCTGATAAGTTGGCAGTGTTTGCAACATCCCCTACCCGACAAATTTTTCCCCAAAGACCCGATTGTACGTTTCAATATTTATATTGTCCTCATATCCCTGATAACATGGAATCATGGTAGGTATCCCCAAGTGATGAAGGCATTTTCACTTTCATACAAAATGAACGATTTAGGACCAAGGAAATCATATCCATTGAAGATGATAGATTTCCTAAGGGCCTGAATCCTCTTGAAGGTTCATTTTCATTGAGTGATGTAAGCAAAATAGAGATTCATAAAGAAGAGGAGTCAAAAATAAAAGTGGGTGATACCATTTCCTTGAACCTTGGGACACCTGAATCTCCAAATATTGTTAAACTAGGTGCCCAATGTTCCGACGAAGAAAAGGTGAAATTCACATAAATACTCTGTGAATTTCAAGATGTTTTTGCATGGTCATAAGAGGATCTTCATGTTTTTGATACTTCTCTTATACAACATTCCATTCCTATCAATGAAGGGGTAAAATCATCTAGGAAAAAACAAAAACCTATTAACCCTGCACTCGAAGCTACTATTAGGAAAGAGTTGGAAAAATTATTGAAGGATAGTATCGTCTTTCCAGTTAAGTATTCTGAATGGGTTTCAAATCTGGTCCCTGTTTGAGAAACAACTGGTCAGATCAGATTATGCATGGATTTCTGCGCATTGAATAGAGCAAGTGTTAAAGATCATTTTCCTGTCCCTAATATGGAAATTATTTTACAACAAGTTGCACGGTCACAAATAATGTCCTTACTTGACAACTTTTATGGCTATAATCAAATCAAAGTAAAAAGGACTGATAGATATAAAACCACTTTTACTACACACTGGGGCACAATTGATTGTTAACGTATGCCTTTTGGCTTGTCTAATGCAGGTGCCACTTTCTAAAGAGCTATGCAAATATATTTTGATGATTTAATCGGTAAAATTATCCAAGTTTATCTCGATGATTTGACTGTTTATTTAAAGAAATGATTATATAATTTTGGTCATCCTAGAAAAGTTCTCATGCATTGCATAAAGTTTGGTATTTATTCAAATCCTTCCAAGTCTATTTTTGGACTAAAGGAAAGATCCTCAGTCATATTTCTTCTGATTCATGAATAATCATTGACCCTGAAAGGATTGATGCTATTCTAAATTTCCTTGCTCCCACCTCCAAGAAAGAGGTCCAAGCTTTTATGGGCATTATCAATTTCGTCCATAGCTTCATTCCATATTTTTCTATCATGGTTAAACTAATTCATAATCTTCTGAAGCAAGATCATTCGTTTACTTGGATAGATGGCATCAAAAATGATTTCCTTGGGATTAAGAAATCAATCAGCTCCGCACCGGTTTTGGTGAAACCAGATTTTGAGAAGGAATTTATCATATATACCAATGCCACCAAGGAAGCAATTTCTGCTATCCTCTTACAAAATGATGATCAAAACAACGAAAAACCTGTAGCATACATGAGCCAGAGTTTATTAGACTATGAAATCAAGTACTCGTATATTGAAAAAAACATGCTTTTTCTCTTGTTATGGCTATAGAAAAATTTTGCCACTTTATTTTAGGCAAGCATACGCAGGTAAGAGTCCCTTTTCCTGCTGTCAAGTTTCTTCTCTCACAAATGTATCTTTCAGGAAAACTTGCAGATTGGTTTGCCAAAATTTAGGAGCATGATTTAACCATCATGACTTCAAAAATGATCAAGGGACGAGACTTATCCCTTCACTTATTTCAACACCCTGAACCAAGTGAAGAAATTGATGTTCCGGATAATCCTCTTTCAACTTTGTTTTATATTGAGAATCAAAATCCTTCTATAGCTGAACATCCTTGGTATAGAAATCTGGTGTATTACTTGCAGCATAAAAAATGCCCATATAACTTGGATCCTCACCAAAGAAGAAGCCTCTACCTCAAATCTTCCAGGTATATCATTTTAGGAGACTTCTTGTTTAGAAGGTCTGCTGATGGTTTACTACTCCGATGTGTGAATGATAAAGAAGCACAAAAATTGTTACAAAAAATTCATGGATCATCAGTTTTTGTCATTCACATTGGTGGCCATTTTTCTACAAATCTATTGCCTTTAAAATTATAAGAAATGGTTACTATTGGCCTTCCATATTTCGATATTCCTACAAATTCGCAAGATCTTGTGATAAATGCCAAATTTTTTATGGGAAAGAATGTCTTTCTGCCATGCCCTTACAATTTGTCCTCCCAGATTTCCCTTTCTCTAAATGGGGTCTAGACTTTATTGGTCCTATCAATCCTTCATCTTCTATAGGAAATATTTTTATTTTGACAACGACAAACTACTTTACTAAGTGGAATGGCATTGTCCCTCTTAATAATGCACAAGATGAGCAGGTAATTTCTTTCCTGGAAACTAATATCTTTTCCAGATTTGGCATTCCACTAGAGATCATTACAGATAATGGCCCATCCTTCATTTCTGCTAAGTTAACTCAATTTCTGGTTAAGTTAGGGGTTAAACATTTCACTTCATAAGCCTATTACCCCCAAGAAAGTGGGCAAGCTGAGTCCACTAACAAAAACTTAGTTAGGGTCATAAGAATACCATGGAGGATAAACCTTGCTAGTAGCACACACTTCGCACTTATTCTCTCTGGGTAGATCACACTACCACCAAGGAAAGCACATGCTGTACTCCCTTCCATCTCACATATGGTCAAGAGGCTATTCTGCCTATTTGGATGGATATTTCCTCCTTATGGTTGATGTTACAAATTGATGAATTCAATTATTCAAATGTTCCCCAAAGGATAAATGCACTGCTGGCCCTGGAAGAGCAAAGGAACTTTTCCTTAGAGAACATAAAAAGAAGGAAACAAACTGTAAAAAAATATTTTAATAGACGAACAAAGCTATTGAATTTAAGATTGATGAGAAAGTCCTACTATGGGAATCAACTCATACTGAGAGAGGAAGACACTCAAATTTCCATAAATTATGGCTAGGTACCTTTGAAATCGCTTTCATCCTAGGTGCAAACTCATACCTTCTAAAGGATTTGGAAGATCGATTGTTCTCTTACAACACTAATGGTTCCTACTTGAAACATTATCTGAAACCTGTCTGATATTTAACACTTATTTAAATTGACTCTTGTTTATAATTTTCTTTGTTTTACTGTTTGCCTTTTATTTTGGTTTGTTGGGTTTTTAATTAATTAATTAATTTATTAGAAATAAATTCTGGATCAATTTTTCCATGACAATGTCCTTCTGTAAGTATTTTTGATCAATAAACAATAAATATATACACAGTTGTCATGGTGTCCTCCTTTTAGACATCACTGGAATTGCTTTTTGCTTTCAACACTGTTGTAGGATAGTTGATTTTGTCTTCCCTTTTTTGCTATCCTCTTCTCTTCATCCTGGGATTCAAAAGAGCATATCATAATTTTTTCTCCTTGAAACTTTAAGAAGCATTATATGTTAAATATTGATTGAATATTATGCATACAGGACCAAACCCCTCATACTTACCACTTTCCATGAGTTATTCCCAAAATCCCGCCTCATTATTTCCCTTAAACCATCTTTTTCCCCTTGTTGCATAACTATTCTCTTCACTAACATTTTTTTTTCTGGTCTGCGAAACCAAACATTCTAATTTCTTAATATGTTGGAAACAGATTACCCCATGGAGTTTTCATTTTTTTGATGCCCAAAAGCGCAACATAGAGTACTTTCATGCAAATTGGTTGCAATGCCTTATTATTTATGTATAATTAACAATATGCTAGATAGGTGGGACCACGCGTGTGAATATGAAGGAAGGATGAGTCTCTTTTCTTTCTCATGACTTGGTTGCAAAATGAATGCTACAATTATTGTCTCTAAATCAATCTTTGAAACAAATGAGAAAATGACAAATTTTATAGGTGATGTGATTAAAAGATAAATGATGTTGTTTTGATGATTATCACAAGTTTTATTCTGCTGCAGTCAATTTAAATGGAGATATAAACTTGAGTCTTGAAGTAGTAGATGATAATGATATTATGGATTTCTTGTTAAAAGGGTTATGTGCCATTGTTTAAAGTTTGAAGTTTAAAGGTTGGGATGTGGTCTCCCTAGCAAGTGTTGACATATATTACATTGGAGTTTTAAAAGTTGGTGCATATGTAAAGTTTGAAAACATAGGAAAGTGGTGGTATATCCAACTTGCATTGAATTGTTATGGAATTAGTGGGTAATGCACTGTATGTCTAGCTCACTCATACTGGCTATGGTTGAAGGAGTAAATGTGGATACAGTGTTGCCACCCTTGCTATTTTTCATTTGGTCATTTTTGTTGGTTGCTGTTGCCTCCGTTTTGCTCGGCCATGTAAGAAGTGTTTAGACTTTGTCGATTTTCCTTGGAATTTTTGCACCTAGGTATAAGGGTTCTTGCTGCTCCATCCATGAATTCTTTCTTTGCTCATTAATTAAATCAAAAGTTAGCTCTTGTATTTTCTTACTATCTGTGCTTTTCCAAGGTTTATGGTGTATGGGTCTTTCGACGGTGTATTGGATAAAGTTGGTCTCTGTGGTATATGCAATAAAATTCACAGTTGAACAATGTGTGAATGTTTCTCATTTTTGATGTAACTGTGATTGATCTGTTGCTTTACTTGTGGGGAATCTCAGGGAGAAGTATTTCGGGTCTACCTCGTCTCTGGAGTTTTGCTATTTCTTGCATTTCTGATACAAAATGGTGTCATTTCTCGTGACCTTTAGATTATATTTAGACTCTACCTATCAATTATTTATATTGCTATCATGGATATTTTTATCGCATCCTTCATAAAGGGTCTGTGAATAAGACCGTGGGAACTTATGGTGGTAATAAGATTGTTGAAACATTATTTTGGATAAACCCTTGAAGTGTTTTCCTACTTGCTCTCCCATACCTCATTTCTATAGATGGATGGTATCTTAAACGCCACGTTTGGATAATTATATAAGGGTGGCTAACCCAACATTCGATAGAGGTGTTGTTCGCATCTCCTTTGTCATTAGGTTTTTGTTGATTTGTTACTTAAGAGTTAATAATAAGTCCGCTTATTTTTAAAACACAGTTTGTTATGTGGTAGTATTGAGGTGATGACAATGTTGTAAGAATGGTGTTTAAGAGATATGACCTGCTGTGTTAGTGTGATCGAGGTGGTTTTTTTTTATATGGATAGAATACCTCTGTGTATGAATTATATATGTGTTGAATGATTTCTGCAAACATAAATAAAAGTGAGTTCCGAAAGTTTTGTTTTGTGAATTCTTAGTTCCTTTTGGGTCGAGTTTGAGAAACTTGGTAGTGGTTAAAAGAATACTGATGGTAATAATTTGGACCTAGTCTATCCATACTTCGATTATTAGTATTGGTTGTTTGGATATTGTGCCTTCTTGAATTTATTGTGCGCAAGCTGTGTTATCACTATTGAATGTTTCTTGGACAATAATTTATAAAAATGAATTATGTGAAATGTAATTTCAAAATACAAAGTGAACAGTAGTGGAGTTGAGCACCAATTTTGGAATTTTGAAATAGAGTATTGGATTTTGATTTCAAAATAGGAAAGTGTTTGGGATTTTGGTTGTTATGGTGACGACATTATATTTTTTTGGATAATGATAGAACAATAACCATTGGATTCCCTTCCATTATACCATATTATGCACATTACACCCCCCCTCCCCCCCCATTATTCCACTTACACTTTTTACACTCCTCGTTCTATTATTACTCATTTTTAAGGAAAAGTCTGTATGAAAATAAAGGAAATGGAGATGGAGGTTAATTGGTGATTGGTATTTTGAGAGCTGGTTATATACACATTTTGATTATTTTTATGATTTTTTGAACAATATCCATGTATCTTTCCCCCTCCATGCTACCATTTTATGCACACTACAAACCCCTCATATTCCTAATGGCCCTACCAATCCATGTTCATATGGAAATTGATTAATGGAATTTTTATGGATGAATTGCATGTGTTCTCTGGTAAATAATAGAGCCAAATTTTGATTTTATTTAAGTGGAGTTTCATGTGTGTATTATTAAGAAATTTTCATGACTCATTGAATATTTACTTCAGGATGAGTTTTTTCAGCAGTGGAAGTAATGGTAGAGGTAATAGAGGTGACGTAAATTGGCAGAGGGGTCAGATAAGGCATCGATTCTCTATACATTTTGATGGTGACCCACAGGAATTGAACAATATTTTCCAAGTTGGTTTCTTCAATATATTAGGCCAAGGAATATTCTATCCCTAGATAAAAATACCTCCCTTCCAGGCACATCAAAATATTCCTGGCATTCCAGTCCCTCCTCATGTGTCGATGCGACTAGAACCACTTGCCAATGATGGTTGGCAGGATATTTTCCACTAGCCTATTGTTCACCACCACAGTTGACCCACTGCGTCATTGCCATTACCCCCACCGCCACCAAAAAATCAATTTTCCCAAGCTGATCCTGCCCTCTCACATGTGCAGTCATCACACACCAGCAAAATATTGAAAACAGATGTCCTCGAGCCCGTGCAGGAAAAGGGATAATAAATATCCCCTCACTCTAGCTCATCCAAAGGTTCTTCCAAATCAATCTCCTCTCACCTACATCTTAAGGATGACTGCTTTGATGTCATTAGTGCAATTTATCCTCAAGGCTCTAACCAATCAAAGGCTGCCACAGAAAAATCAAAAGGGGACATCAACGAGAAGAGAACTAATGCCTCACATAGTAAATATGGATTTTGATGATTGAGGTTGTTTTACACAATATTTTTATTTTGATTAAGTTTTAAACAACACAATATATTTGACACTGTTTTGGAAAACAACATTCATTTGAGAATTTTTGATTGGACAACTTGGATATAATGCTATCTTTGGGAACATGATTATATTACATTATGTTGATATTTATCATTTGAGCATATATATGAAGCGAGAATTACAAGGATATATTTTTGAGTTAAATGATTTGGATATTTGTTATGTCAGATAATTATAAAAGTAAATGATTGGAAGTCACAAGGGGTCCCACCTATTTAGTTATTATTTAAAGACCCTTATTTATATATGATTATTATTTATTTGTCTCAAACTAATTAGTTAAGTTAATTTGACTTATCTAAGAAAAGTAGTTCAACTACCATAACTTATTGAGAAAGAATAAAATCTCAATCAAATGAAGAGACAAAGGGGAGGAATAGAAGAAGAACTACAACCATAAGGTTTGATCTATACCAGTGAGATAATTTTAACTTTCATTCATTCTGGGTTTACTAGAAAGCTTAATCCTCTTGATGACAATAGGGTCTTATTGAAGGCAACAAGATTCAAAAACCGAATCACATGTTTCAAAAACTTTTTTTTAAGCTGTATGATTTGTCTTTGACAGTCTGTGTATTTTTGTTTGTGCATGAATTGAGTTTCATGGATGATAAATAATATCTTGCGGAGTCAAGTGAAAACAATTTGTGGCAAGTTGATCCAGATCTTTAGCTTCGGTTTTCTTCTTGATTGTCAAAGTATTTTTGTATGGTGCCCATCGAAGGCTTCTAAGTGTGATTTTGGTCCCTACTCTCACATGGGTTTATAGAGAGAGCTCAATTTTTGTATCTCTTAATGAAATAAATGAAAAATCATATTATTGTTTCAGTCTCACACATGTGTTTTACTGATTTGGTTCATTCTTTTTCTTTAATCTCCATATATACATTTGTATAATTTATGTACACATTTATGAAACTTTGTTCGAGTTTACTTATTTTGCATTGAAATATACAACATATAAAAACCAACCTTGGTCCTTTGTAACTAATACTTGTGGATTAAGCGATTTTTTTTGAGTCTATAAACCCCAGGTAACATTCCCAACTATCTTGTCTTAGCTTGACAAGATCTGAAAATGATTAAGTAAGGTTTTCCATACCATTTCCTCAACAGACACCATGGAGGAATACGGGCTAGAACCTATGGCTTTTAATATGGCCAAAATAACATGCCACTCAACTTGGTCATAATTCTTTTCAAAATCAATCTTGACAAATTGGGCCTCTATGCCATAAGAGTGAGCTTAATGCCCCCCCACAATGATAACATTGACTAGAATGTATCATTCTTGAATGAATCCATTTTGATAAGGACAGATAATCTTATGGAAGTTATGTTTCGATTGCAATGCCAATGATTTGGAGAAAATATTGTAAAAGGTGTTGAGAAAGGTAACATGATTTCAATTTTTGATAATCTCAGGGTCCCTAGATTTGGGGATAAACCTGATCAACCCTTGGTTGATACTTGCAGTGAGTGAGCATTAGTGAAAGACTCTTTATAAAAAAAATAATAAGTTAGGGCCCATGAAATCCTATGTAGCCTTGTATAATTCACATGGGAAATAATGAAGCCTAGGTTCTTTGTCATCAACCATGTCATGGAGAGATGAAATTAGTTCATCCAAGGTGAGGGCTAGTTCATAGGCCCATTTTTTCTCCTTTTGAGAATCTGTAGGGCACAATATCAAGACACTTGTGAGTAGCCTACTTCTGTTAGGGGAGAGGCCTTGAAATTAAAAAACCATGTGATAGTGGTCTGTGAATTTATGCTCAATATCTTCTTGGTTAGTTTTTCTCCCCCCAATGTCCAACCTCCTTGGTGACTAGGGTTTTGAAAAATGATTTGGTAGGTTTGTCGATCGATTTTAGCCAATGCAACTAAGTGTCGAGTTGAGAACCTCTTGCTTGGAAGACATCTTCCACTCATAATGATGACAAATCTTGGTATCGCAAGCTTGTTTATCTTCATCATAAGAGGCCCAATGAATATTTTCCCTGAGAACTTTTAGCTCTTTACATACCACATAGTTCTAATCTCAAGATGTTTTGGAAATTGGCCAAATGATAGCCTCTAAAAAGGTTAGAGTTATAGAAATAATATCCTCTCACCATGTGATCCACCCTCAATCCCTGCATGGATGGGGGACAATTTTACATAAATTTTTAAAATAAAACCCTAATTTTAGCTTTTTAGGGTGATGTCATGCCCTTCCTAGGGTGACGTTTGCTTCCTTGCTAGAACATTATCCCTCCAAGTGAAACATTGGGGCTCAAAACCCCTCTAGAACTGCCACACATGCCAACCAATGTCGTCCTCAAGCTGGATGCCTCAACTGGGTGACGTCAAGGCTCTGAATGATGAGGTCAAGGGCCTTCAAGGGACAACATCATGGTGGGAGGGAAATACCCCCTTGGGTCTAGGCCTTCCAGGCTGTCTTTGGTGGAACGTCCTCCTCACTCTCTAGTGCAAGCCTATGGTATATGTCTGCCCCTGGCTGGGGTCTCAACATCCATCTGGTGGGATTTTATCCCTATGGAGGTCCGAGCTAATCATCTCCCCATGTACCTATCCATCGGGCATGGTCCCGCAACAACAAAAAGTATGCCCTCCACGGGCTCATAAGTCACAAGGACCATAGCAATGTCAATCACATCTAATAATAAAGTTACACAAACATGTGCATAAAACCCCCCTTTCCCAGACAAGTGCTCAAAGACGTCATGCTATTCTACAAGCCAAGATTGGAAAGGTTTTCAGGACGTCCTATTGGGATAATTATCCTTAGATGTGGGATGTTTCCAGGTGAAGTCCAATCTTGGTCATGTAAGTTCATGAGATGGTATGGGGATGTTTGGGCAAGGGGTGTGTTATGAGGAAAATCTCTCTATGGCTAGGGTAAACCACAACAAACAGGTATGACTGCAGAAATCAACTCTTTCCCTTAAACATGCTATATAAACCAATGTGCAGGCAATATAAGAAAGGGACCTACCTCGTATAGATGTTTGAAGATGTACACAATTGAGCACTTTGTCCCAAAGCTTTATACCTGCAACAAGTTCTCAACAAACAAGCGAAGCAAGCATATAGTGATAATATAAAAGGTTAGCACATTAGATAGCATAATCCATTAATATACAAACAAATATTCCCATGGATAATAATTCATATATTTACAAGATATCAATTGGACGGGAAGAGAGTATTTCTATTAATAAATGATCAACAGAAGTGAAAAAATATTACAGACTTCCGTGTTGGTACGGTTTGGAACTGAGAAACTGAGTTCCTTCCAATTGGACCTCCACCACTTCAATCCTCCACCAAAGGAAAGCTCATATAAGGGAGACAAAGAGGTTCTCCATCAATAAGGTAAGAGATTGGGGGCTGAACACTATGTTCATACTTAAGAGGTTCTCCATCAATTTCTCCAGAGCAACTTTGCTCTCAAAATTGAATTCTTTCTCCTTTTCCATAGCTCAAAATTGGCTTCTTTATAGCCTTCAAAATGAAACTGAAGGGATGAGTTGGAACGTTTCCAGTATATGGAAGGCCAAGGATCAGAGATCTCCTATCGTGACATGGAAACCTGACATTTAATTTTGATTTTCTTACACAAATCCCGATGTACATGGGCTGTAGTGGAGCAGCCTGCGTATACACTTGCTGTATAGGGTGCAAGATGAGTATAATTGGAAAAAAATTATATTTTTGTCTTTGGATTTATCAATCAGGGAAAGTGAGTCTGCATAGGGAAATGGAATAAGGCCCCCTCTGCAAGATTGAATAGGGTGAGGCAAATCTTGCTCTAACAAGGTGCAGTGATGACAGGGAAATGTAGGGATTACCCGTGGGTGCCTTCGAAGAGGGTGAGATGCACCTTGTCATGGATGCAAATGTTTCCAACCCCATTCAATGCCTTTTTATTTTTTAATATTATTTCTTTTTTTTCCAAGAGAATAGATGGGGGAAACTTCCTTGGCATGGTGACTGGTGGTGACAATGTTACCCACAAGCATGTTGGATTACTGAGAGGNTGAATCAATAATAGCATAATTATAATCCTTTTTCTCCAAATAATCCAAGTGTTATATCAATGTATAATTATTATCCAATAATGATAAATAAGAAATGAATAATCAAACACATACACAATACACTAATGTTTTACGTGGAAACCCAAATTGGGAGAAAACCACATAATGCTTTATCTTATATGTATTGAAGAATTACATTCATTGGAAGCACCAACTTCCTTTGTTTTCCAGCTGCAATTGGAAGGAGGCTCCAACCCCCTAGTTTCTTAGGCTACAACCTGAGGGAAGCTCCAACTCCCCAATTCTCTGGCTACAACCAGAAGGAGGNAGAATTACATTCATTGGAAGCACCAACTTCCTTTGTTTTCCAGCTGCAATTGGAAGGAGGCTCCAACCCCCTAGTTTCTTAGGCTACAACCTGAGGGAAGCTCCAACTCCCCAATTCTCTGGCTACAACCAGAAGGAGGCTACAACCCCCTATGTTCTCTGGCTACAATTGGAATGTGTCTACAACCACCTGTCCTTGCCCTATTCAACCACCCTGAAGTAGAAGTAGAATGATGGAACCACTGTCACACTATCACTGTGATATATATTGTTGTAAAAATGTACCAATAAACCTGAACCATGCATCAACCATGCATCAACCTGTACCTCAACCTGTAATCAACTTGTACCATAAACAAGTGCATCAACCACGCACCAACCTGTACCAAACAAACTGTAATCAACCTGTACCATAAACAAGTGCAACCAAACATGTACCAAGTATGTACCAATCATGTGTCAAGTACTCATCAACTATGACTCATAAATATGTACCAACATCATCAACTATACATCTTATGTATGTGCCAACTCATCAACTACTTGTCTCAACCATGTACCCAACTTGTACCTCAACCAAAAGACCTCATCAATTTCATCATACAAATATGATTTGTAACTCTTTAATAGACCTGGTGTATATGATCACATACCTTCAAACCTTCCTTAACTTTAACACCAAGAGACTAGCATTTTCATCAAACGTTTCTTTAATCTCACATGACTAGTTTTGGATTAGTCAACAACCCTAACTTGAAATAATCATAACTTTGTACCTGTAATGAATAAAGCTATGAAACTGATACACAATGTTCTTTAGTGTGTTTTTTGCAGTTCCTCCAAGTTTCACTACTTGGAACATCTCAGAAAAGGAGTTATGGCAAAAATGGCACACCTTACTGAATTCCAAATTATTCTAGAGAGTGACCTTGTAGAGCGTGCCCCACACAAAATATTTGTTGAATTGATATGAAAATGTTACACCAAATATTAAAGACTGTAATATAACCACCACATTTTTTCTTATTGAATTTGGATCTGTTATGAATAATTTATGACGTTTTTACCCGAAACACCTGTTTTTGACTAGTTTCAGGACTAGCCACAAACCCTATTTTCCACGGAGTGTAACTCCAAAAATACAATGACCCACAAGCTGTATTTTTTACCATAGATACTTGGATATGTTTCCTCAATGGAATAGCAATTTAATGGTCTGAATCATTCTAGAAATTTTTTTATTGCGAAAATGGTGAGATGACATGAAAAAAACATACCTTAGAAAACATCATCAAAAGAATTTACCCTTCCTTGAATTCCGACCTTCTTTTATTCACTTTCCTCAGAAATTCAGAATTAGATATCCTTTGGTTACCTCAAAAATCTATAGGTATTCAATATGTTCAAGTGTGTCTTAAATGAGAGAGCCTTGTCTCTTATTTATACTCCCCAAGTAGCTTCCTTAAAAACATTTTCTAGGTCACTTTGCCCAGTTTCCTTATTTTAGGGTTAACCCACTTCTAATTTCTCCATTAAATTTATTATTGAATTAATTTAGTTTATATTCACTTTGAATTATAGTACACTCATCACTTCACTTTATTATTTACCTTTTAAAATCTCTTAAACCACTTTGACCACTTTGACCTTTTGGGCCTTCTAGATGACATATGAGGGTCCTCCAACTTCGTAAGGCCATAACTCTCAAACTTTGAGGAGTTATGTGATGTTCCACATACCACCAGAAATGGAATGACATGTACTATCTATATAGAATAGTATTACCTGAAAATATATCAAAACTCATCCCATTATCCATCAAACAAACTTGGGTCCATTACCCAAACCTGGGTTCTCCAACTTCTAATGGCCATAACTCTCTAACCGCGAGGAGTTATGTGACGTTCCAGATACCACAGGAAATGGCATGAAAATAACTACCAAGATCTCATTATTCCACAAATAATCATACCAAGATCTCATTATTCCACAAATAAGCATACCAAGATCTCATTATTCCACAAATAATCATACCAAGATCTCATTATTCCACAAATAAGCATACCAAGATCTCATTGTTCCACAAATATGCATGGGTTCTCCAAAAATAATTCTAGGATAACTCAATCCGCAAAGTGTCTTCCCGTGAGGGCTTTCACCATAAGGGGACCACTTTGGAGTTCTTCCATTTCTACTTATTATCAACCATGACAAGACAATAACGAGTCATCTTTACATCAAACAATATTGGGTCCATTACCCAACCTTTGTGCTAAGGGGATTTCTTCAAGGGTTGACATCAATGACAACCAACCTTAATCAATAATCTCCCCCTTTGGAATTGATGGAAACACTCTGATGCAATACTAAAATCATATCACTCATGCTCCCCCTGGAACCATGCCTCTGTCCTCTGCCTCTATCCTCTGCATATGATAAATCTCTCCCCCTTTGTCATCAATGGAAAAGGTATCTTTCCATTTGGGGTTTCTCCCCCTGCCTGAACTGTCCTCTTATGGTGCTTCCTTGTGTAAATCTAAGACATATAATATAAGAATTCAGAAATCATTCATTTTGGAGTAGAAATAACTCCAAGTCTCTGGCGAAGATATTCAAAGGATTCCCATGAAAGTGGTTTTGTGAAGATGTCTGCCACTTGTTCTTTTGTGCCCACATACTCAACTCTGATGTTCTTTTCTGCAACTTGCTCCCGTAGATAAAGATACTGATGATTGTTTCTTTCTTAGCCATGATACTAAACACTCACCCAAGTAGAACGCTGCTCCACTGGTGCTTCGTTGGTCATCAATAAAACCTGCCCAATCTGCATCTGTGTAGGCAATAAGTAATACATCCTTTCCTTTTGGATACCATAATCCAAACTCTTCTGTTCCTTTGAGATATCTGAAAATCCTCTTCACTGCTAACACATGCGACTCCTTTGGTGCTACTTGAAATCGTGCCACCTGTCCAACTACCTGCACTACATCTGGTCTGGATGCTGTCACATATAGTAGGCTGCCAATCATTGACCTGTATTGTCTTTGATCTATAGACTTCAAATCACCATCTTTGCTCAACTTGAAACTGGTTTGCACGAGAGTGATAACTGGTTTGCAATCTTCCATTCCGAACCTCTTTAACATTTCTATGATATACTTGGTTTGAGAAATAAAGATTCCTTGGTTTCTTTGACGTATCTGAAGTCCCAAAAAGAAGGATAGTTCTCCAAGTAATGACATTTCTGTAACGACCTTCCTCGTTACGACAACCATTCTAGTAACAGGTGCAATTTTTTTTGTTTTTTTGTTAAAGGTGTGTGCGCACGTGTAGAAGTAGCGACATACTGAAATGTACGATGCCACTTGACAAACAACAACAACCTAGTCGACTCTGCGTCGCCACCTGAGAACGAGTACGACGCAACCAGGATGAACATAAGAAGATGACCAACAAGGCGCAACCACGACAAAAGTAAAATTTACCCCCCCCGCCCGTCACAAGCAGACCAAGGAACCAACTGAATAAAATCTAGTAGGACATAAATAAGAAGTATGATTGCGCCCCCTACGGAAGGCTTGTGACAGAAGAACTCCGACAACGAATCCCAAGTTTGACATTAAACAATGACTCAACAACCCTCAACTGCTAACTCCGAGTAATTGACTGTACATCAATCCCGGACGTTCCACCATGTGTGTCTCATCAATATCAAGAGATTACACTAACGTCCCAATATGATGACCATATCATTCATCTCTAAATTTTAATAATACTGAAATAAATAAAGGTCACACATTCAACTCCAACTTGCATTCTTGTTTATACAGTAAGAACAATACAATTTCATATTTCACTTTATATTACAATATGAAGTTTACAAACAACTACTCCATAACATATGTATGCCTTTACATACTTCCTTCACCTACAACAATAAAATTATCATCATAATACAACAATAACATTATCACCTATACTCGGACTAACAATATAACTTCGTAGTTACAATTGGCAATATATATAATCGCAAATTCATATGAAAATAAATAAAAGGGCAATATGGAAAGGACAATTATCCATATAAAAGACAATATTTAACGATGGAAATGACTAACCATTTATATAAAACAATAGCATCACCAATATCATATTAAAGGGATCACCTACTCGCACCAATAAGACAACTTCATAGTCAATATTGGCGATATAAAAAATCGAAATTTCAATAAAATAAAAAGGGCAATATGAAGGGACAATTATCCATATAAGAAAACAATAATTAAAGGTGAAAATAATTAAACGTGGATATAAAGCAATAGCATCAC
>ML784064.1:338146-348367 GCA_009831015.1 Picea engelmannii | reverse complement strand
TTTCAAGGGAGGATGAAGTCTTTTGGTGATGTGTTCTAAGGTATGTTATTTTCAGGTCATCTTACCATTTTTGCTATAACTTTTTTTCTAGAATGATTCAGATGGTGAAATTGCTATGGTATTGAGAAGACATATCAAGGTACATGTGGTAAAAGTTTCAGCTCTTTATTTTCTATAATTATGGAGATACACTCCGTGGAAAATATGGTTTGTGACCAGTCCTGAAGCTAGTTAATAAACAGGTGTTCCGGGTAAAACAATCATAACTTCTTCATAGAGAATCCAAATGACGCGGGAAAAATTTCATTGGAAAGAGTACATACTTTTGTTTCTTGTGTGCGAGTTTCAGAATCTGATGTTAAATATTGTGTGCAGGACATTCTGTACAAGTTTGGTCTCCTGAATAAACCAGAATTGAACAAGGTCTACCATTCTCTCTATAAATTCTTTTTGTGGAGGATTCAAGGAGTGAAAATTGGAGGAGTTTCAGAGAATACATTGAGTAATATTATCTACAGGATCAGATTACTCCAAGAATTGAAGAATTGTAGAAATTGAAGAAGTCTTAGGAAGCATTATCAGGTTCTATGTGATGATTGGTTGATGGTGATGATTTAATGTAAAGTTTTATTATATCTCATATATTCTTGGATGGAAGGAAGGGGAAAGGATGGAGAGTTAAAATCTCTCTTGATATTGGAGGATTGTATCTTCCTTTTGGAGGTTTATCCCTCCCTTTACACTTGGAAGCTGTAGCTACCTTTGGAAGTCATTACTTCCCTTGAACAATAATTATTGATTATTTCTCTTATATTGTGCATGGTGTATTGAGGTGTATTGGTGTAACTCTTATACTATTGTTCATT
Source organism: Picea engelmannii (assembly GCA_009831015.1). Taxonomy (NCBI): domain Eukaryota; kingdom Viridiplantae; phylum Streptophyta; class Pinopsida; order Pinales; family Pinaceae; genus Picea; species Picea engelmannii. Next base: position 347,501 of record ML784064.1, on the reverse strand, counting down.
TCTCATTGGATATAATTGAATGGTTTAGGTATAAGTTGAAAAAGTTTTTAAATTTTACTTGATACTGATTCACCCCCCTCTCAGTATCAACACAGTGTTCCCCGAAAACGACGCCAAAATTTTATCGCACAATTTGTACTTGTTCAAAAGGGAAAGGCTAAAGGAGGGAAAAATGGCGTAACCTGATGTTGTCCTATCAATGTCACCTTAATAAGACACCTCTTTCTATTTAGGGGTGAAATTCCAAGGGAGACATCCCTAGTGACCTAGGGGTTTGAGAAGGCAAAGGTTGAAATATCAAGAAAAGTTATCCCCTCTCACAAGTCACACCGATCATAAAGTCCCAAAGTTTCAACAAATGAATCAATGATATGCTTAAGTGTACCTTCCTAGAACAAAGCAACAAGAAAACACTATTTTTGCAAGTACAATTGATGTTAGTGCTTCATAAAACCTTGGACTTGTCAATGAAAGGAATAAGTTGATATAAGAAGAAGAAAACATAAATCTTATAACATAAAATGTATATATGATGATGACTTCACAATCAATTCCTTAAAATAAGCTTCAAAATGGCCAAAAATTATAATCTAACAATAGAAATATGATATCACTTGACAAAATATAGTGAGGCAATGTATAAATCAACTTTAGTAACAACAACAAGAATATTAGTATATTAGTCTAATCTAGTGACGCAAGCGATGATGCGACCCACCACCTTGTCGCGCTCCTGCTCACAGGATTGTTCTCATTCATTCATAAGCCGAAGCGGCTCTTTCGATTCCTCTATGGAATCTCTGCTAAAACCCGATCCATAGGTCCTTTCTTCACCCTACACGACTCTCTGCACTCAACCGTGATCTTCCCAGATGACAATTTCGGGTTTCGGGGTTTCGTCTTTTCTGATGTCAAGAGTTCCTGTCCTCTTGAATCCCCGATATCTGATGAGAAATTTCACCAATACACACCCTTTACACACTAGCTCTCCTGGCTAGGCTCCTGGCCCATATGACCGTTATCCCCATGACCGCAGTCTTACCTCTTCATCGGGGTTTCGATCTTTTCAATGCCGCAATGCATTGGCTCACGGGATTCCCGATCCCTCGAATCCCGACTCTCCGATATCCCAATGGCTCAAACACCGATCAACAACTTCCTTGTCGGGACTTTTCCCAATGGCGCTGATTTCTGCCACGCGTCCTCTCTGATGGACGGTCCCGATCTCTCCAGGATTTCGAGACTTATGATGTCCCAACTTTCATGACCTTAAGAACTCCGATTTCCCGATGCCGAATATCCCGACTCAATGCGGATGTCTAACACCTGTCCCCCTGAACGAACGACTCAGATTATGTCGGGGTTTTCACTATAGATTTCCTCGATCTCTTGTCCATGGGAATGTCGATTTCCCAACGCGCCAAAATACCGATAGGCGCTCGATCTCTGCCACGTGTCTCCACTAACGGACGGTCCAGATCAGTTCCGGGTAATTTCTCATGGAAATTCCCGATCTCTTGTCTTCGTGACTCCCGATTTCATGAACGTCGATATCCCGATGGCTGTCGGGACTTCTGCCTGGCGTGAGAAGGGTTAAACCCCGTGCACTTCCTGTTCGATCTGACGGCTGATGGGATTTCTGAATGAGATCCAACGACTCTCGATCTCTCCCTTCTGTAGGCTTCTCCTGAGCTTCTCCTGGACGTAGAAACCAACGGTCCAGATCTTCTTTTCTCCAGCCGATCTGACGGCGGCTGTGCTCCCTCTTGAGCTGCACACTTACTTCCCATACTTGGGAGAGTTTCAAAAGCCAAAGGCCTCAACCTTTGCTCCCTTTTTCCTTTGCGAACTCCTCACCTAAGTTCTCGCTGCACGTATGAAACGTTTTTCCTCCTGAGATTTTACTCTCGAATCCCCAAGGGATTCTGTTGACTTCTGCGCCCCTGCAGAGTCTTCACACACCCACAGTGTTGTCTCTCCTGAGCTTCTTAACACTCAGACCCCTAAGGGATTTTGTCTTTCTTCCCTTCTCCCTCAGATGGAGAAATATGGATGCCCTCCTGGCTATCCTTCTGCTCGAGCAACCTCTTGCTGAGTCTGGAGGGTGTTCAACAACCCTGTGAAGATCCCTCAATGGATTCTTCCTTCAAAATACAGAACTCAAAAGAGTTCTCTTCTCCTGTGCCTATCTGCACACTAACTCAAATGCCCTCCTGGCAGAGTATCTTCTCACAAAACATCCAACAGTTCTGTCCTCCTGTGCACCTACGCACCCGCTCAATTCTCTCCTGGTAGAGCTCCCAGAATCCTTAGTGATTCTGTTTCTTTTGTCTGAACTCACAACCGAATTCTTCTCAATGCACCACTGTGCATATGCTCAATGCCCACCTGGAAGAGCTCTACAAAATTCACAACAGAATTCTGTCTGCAACTATGTTTCTCATACACAGCCTTTCCCCCAAGGTGTTCAACAACCTTGAGGTCTTCCCTGAGTTGATGATTTCAGCTTTCTGTGCCGCAACACGTCTTTGTCTGAACCCGCAGTGTTCAGAAGTGCAACCTCTGTGCACTGGTATTCAGAGACCACAACACTCTGTCACGCCCTCCTGACATGAAACCACAAAGACCTTCACCTGAAATCAAACACACTCCTGCAAATGCACAACTACAGTATACATCTACAACATATAAAGAACACTCACAGACATCCATTCAACACAGATTCATGCAGGAAAAACTGCTCTTTGTATTAAATATGGAAAATGCCTGTATTTACAAGGTGTTCCTGAGAACGGCCTGTAACAAGGTCTCGTCTCTTCTCTTCTGCTCTCTACGTCTCTACAACTCAACCTCTACTCATCTAACTCAAAATGAGATCTAAAAATCTCTTTTACCTGAGGGTGCTCTTAGAGTGCTTCCCTCCAACCTACCTACCCTATTCAATTACATTGAATGGCCTGTCTAGTCCAGCATCTGGATCTAGATCTCAGCCATACAAATATTAAAGGCCGATCTACCTAATGCTTGCACAAAGGCACGGCTCTACAACTCATCAACTTAGACATTTAATTACATTGAATTCAGATTTTAAATGAGGTTGCGCCTCTCTTCACCACGCGATTTGAATTCGCTAACGTGGATGGCTGGCTGGCTGGCTAATGTGGAGAGATGCTCCTGCATCATCTAGGGTTAGGAAATGTTAGAAAATAGCTTGAGGTATAAGATTTAAGGGTTGTTCTCATCAATCAATCAAGTATAAGGTCTAGATCAGTGTCTTTAGGGATAATGGAGTCACTTTTTGCAGCATAAATCTTGAAGGAATCAAATGATAATGTGTGAGATAAGGACAAGAGGTATGATGGTTGAGGTGTTGGTAACCCAAGGTCTCAATCAACAAACCCTATAAGGAAAACGATTACTAGGAAGTAGGTAACCCTAGGCCCTAGAGGTTTTCCTTCTTCTTTAGCTCAAGCTTGAAGTAAATAAAGGCTTGATGAAACAAATGATGCTAGAGTGCTACAATGGTAGGGCTCTAGCACATGCTTCAAAGGATAGATTTTCTAGCAAAATCTAGTAGGTGAAAATCTATTGAGGCAAGGACAATAACATGTTCTTGATCTCCTAGGGTCTTAAGCTAGAAATTTCATAATCTTAGTAAAATGAAAAGTAAAATACTATAACCATTCAAAGGAAATAAGAATTGCAGAAATGCACTTACATTCACCAAGAATATTCTATCCAATAGCCCAGTTGAAGACTTTCCACCAAGAAAATGCCAAAAAACACCAAAATAATCCTCCTCCAAGAGTTTGCACCACTTAATTTCAGAGAATAAACCCTAAGGGAGCCAAATTTCAGACCTCACTTGTGTGAGTGAAAGAATGATGAAAAAATATAAGGGCCAAATCCCTTATTTATACAATCAAAATGACCTTTAATTACAAAATTAGGTAAAAAAAGGATGACATGGCTAGTTTACATGAAAAATCCAATTTTACACAAATTTGTCAAATAAAACCCTAATTTTATCTTTTTAGGGTGACGTCGTGCCCTTCCTAGTGCGACGTTAGCCTCCATGCTGGAACATTATCCCTCCAAGTGAAACGTTGGGGCTCAAAACCCCTCTAGAACTGCCACATGTGCCAACCAATGCCGTCCTCAAGCTGTATGCCTCAATTGGGTGACGTCAAGGCTCTGAATGATGACGTCAAGGGCCTTTGAGGGCCAACATCATGGTGTGAGGGAAAGACCTCCCTAGGTCTAGGCCTGCTAGGCTGTCTCTGGTGCAACGTCCTCCTCACTCTCCGGTGCAAGCCTCTGGTATATTTCTATCCTTGGCTAGCGTCTCAACATCCATCTGGTGGGATTTTATCCTTATGGAGGTCCAAGATAATCATCTCCCCATGTACCTATCTGTCGGGTGTGGTATTGCATCAACAACAAGTATGGCCTCCATGGGCTCATAAGTCACAGGGATCATAGCAATGTCAATCACATATAATAATCAAGTTACCCAAACATGTGCATAAAGACATTATGCTATTCAACAAGCTAGGTTTGGAAAGGTTTTTAGGACATCCTATTGGGCTAGTTATCCTTAGATGTGGGATGTTTCTAGGTGAAGTACAATCTAGGTCATGTAAGTGCATGAGACGGTATGGGGATGTTTAAGCAAGGGGTGTAGTGATGACATGGAAATGTAGGGCTTACCTGTGGGTGCCTCTGAAGAGGGTGAGCTGCACCTTGTCATGGATGCAAATGTTTCCAAGCCCATTCAATGCATTTTTACTTTTTTATCCTATTGATTTTTCTTTCAAGAGAATAGCTAGGGGACACTTCTCTGACGTGGTGACCAATGGTGACAATGTTACCCACAAGCATTTCACGGATATGAGAAGGTTGGCTCATGATGAGACCCCATTTATCTTGGCTATTCTACCAAGAGCCACTACCTTGGCATGGTGACCACCTGGATGATAGTGTCATACCATTACATTCCCATGGACCTAATAGGCTGGCTCGTGATGAGACCCCCTATCCACCAACTAGGTATTGAGTTTTATTTATTTTATGGGTCCCTTCTTTTCCTTATTAAGAAGCCTTTTATTGGTATCCCTAGGCAAAGCATCTGAAGGTTTTGATCTTTTGGATTTTATATTTTTCCGACTACTTTTACCCTCTGTGATTTTATCCCCTTCTTCCCACAAGGAAGGGTACAACCCTTTGCTAGCTTGGAAAACCCAATTCCTGAACCAATGAAAGAGATAGATGAGAGGGAATATGATGAAAAGTGATAAGTATGGTGGGAATGGGCGATGACCTTTCATAAACCCACCTTGTGGTAATTCACTCCTAAGGGAACCAACTTGCTAGGGATTTATATCACCCCCCAAGTATGGACAAGTCAAAGGAATAAATTCCAAGCACACATCATGAAGCAAACGAGAATTAAATGCACATATTCAAATGTTTTGAGAATCAGAGTGACACATACCATGATACCCAGACTCATTACCTCATGGAGAAACACCCACTGTTGCTTCAGGACTAGGCTGATGGGATGGATGTTGCTGCTGCTGACAGGATGGATGCATTGAAGAAGAAATATGGGCCCTCCAGGGACAAGCTCAAGTCAATATGGCTCTCGATACTCCATGTATAGAACATGTGGGCCTCAAGACATAATCTCCTTAGTTATCCCTAGGCTAGGGGATAACATGCTCTTCACATATGACTTCACCTAGAGGGAAGACAAGTCGTTGGGTCCTTTGCCAAAATTTCATGGTAGGCTATGGAAGTCTAACTAGATCAAGCAAGCTAGTTGAGCCTCTTGGTTAGCCAAAAAGTCAAGGGACCACTAGTTCATGACTACCAAGGTATTCTTTTAGACTCGGGGGTTGCACATAAGGATTTCCTGAACATGGACGAGGTTATGAATTGGAACATGAAAACATATTTAGTTAGGTCCCACATATGAATGCATTCCTAGTCAAAGATTTCCCAAACTTCATAGATCTAGTTTCTGGTAATAGCCTCGAGAGGCACTTGAGACTCTTGGTTAACCAAAAAGTCAGGGGACCACTAGTTCATGACTACCAGGGTATTATTGTAGACTTGAGGGTTGCACACAAGGATTTCTTGAACATGGATGAGGTTATGAATTGGAACATGAAAACATATTTAGTTAGGTCCCACATATGAATGCATTCCTAGTCAAAGAGTTCCCAGACTTCATAGATCTAGTTTCTGGTAATAGCCTTGAGAGGCATTTGACCAAACAATTAACCCAATATGGATCTTGCCATGAATAAGTCAAAAAATACATCATATTAAGTATCATAAATTTCAATATTGGGGTTAGGAATACAATTTTCAATACCTCGTGGTATATTCGTGGGGTGAAATTTTGGGGAGCATTTCTTGCCATTGCTAGTCATGTATTCAAACACCACCACTATGAAAAATGAGAGATAGGTTAAGAGATGTCATCAATCCTTGCCTTATGGTGAAAATTCCTTTATCATGACAAGCCATCTAGTTTGTAGTCAACATTGCAAGGGAAATATGATCACTCCCACACACTAAAGGATAATGGTTCTCAGGGCATCACAACACCACGAAAGCTGCTCAAATCCTTATCCCTTTAAAAAATGATATTTTGAACCCTATGTTCCTTGTGGAATCTCAATATGTAAACCTCATTTCCATCTAGTTGCACATTTGAAAATGAAGACATTACAAGGTAGAAACTATGGTATCTTGAGGAAAAAATTCTCATATGTTGACATCTTAGTCCTATGCATTTTTATGTGTCGTGAAGTAACCACTATTAAATTAAATATGGAGAGTACATGAAGATTCCAAGAGAGGGAAATAAAAAATTGCATTATATCTTTGTATCTAAAAATGACATATAAGTGTGTTTTATATATGTCAAGCAAGATCTGTTATTCTTGTTAAGAGCTGCTCACCTAATATCTTTATTAGAACAATGTATTAACATGTCTTATCTTAATACTACATTAGGTCTAGTGTATAACCTAAATTTATATTTTAACTTCATAACATTACAATATAACTTTGTTAAATAAATATCACAATGTCTAACAACCCCTTTAATGTTTATTTTGTTTTCCATGACTCCTAATAGTCCTTGAAATTTTGTGAACTTGTCCTTGCTAAGTGTCATGGTGAAAATATTTGCTTCTTGATCTCATGACATGTAAAAAAAATGTTCTAAACTTGTTCTCTAATGCATTGATAATGAACATAATTCTACATGTTATATTTTTTAATCTTCATTTTGATTGCACTTTGATTTGGAACATTGCAAAATTATTGGTTGCATTTGTTGAAGTTTCAAATCACATAATATCCTATATAACCATATTGCCTCACATCTTCCTCCAAATGTTGGTTTGTACTCTCTTTTTATTGATGAAATGGTGATTGAAGTTTACTTCTTACTTGTCCATGAAATCACTCCATTACCAAGATAAAATACATAAAACGTTGTGGAATTTATTCCATCTACATCACTAATCCAAGATCTTTTCATCGAAGTGACTTATAAAGAATTGTATTAAATGAGCATAAATTAAAGTGAATGATTAAGAAGGAAACACTCAATAATGAAGAGACATAAGCATCAAATCTGAACACAAAAACTTGATAACGGAGTTCGCCCCTTGTGGACTACGTCTCCGGGTCCTACTCTCAAATGGGTAGGCCTTTTTATTAACTCAACAAAAGAATTTGGCAAAATACATAAGTATACCTGATTATGGAATTACGCTGCAAAATCTTTGCTCATATCAAAAAACATACAACACCATCAGATTTGTGGCATCAAATTACCCACAAATGACTGTCTCCACACCTCAATCCGACTCTGGCACTCCTAGGCCCAAGAAAAATTTTGTCTTGATTTTCGTGCCCTACAATCTGCAATTAATTCCAAAAAAATGCCTCGAAAACTATGCTTGGTCGTACTGTCATGCCTCTCCCCCTGTGCACTGGCGGATTTCAATTTTTAAATAAAAATCGTGGGGGTAATAACAATGGGTTTGTTTGTCCTATTGGTTGGCAGAGCTATAGTTAAGGTGTATACAATAGGGGAGGTCCCGGGGTCGAGCCCACGGGCCTCCCCTTTTGGGTGTTTGTTATAAATTATATATATATATATATATATATATATAAATGAATATAGTGGTTTCAAAAACTTTGGATGTGGTTTATATTAGACCTTTGGGTCGCCAGATCTTGTGGGGTTCCGCCAGATTTGGCGGACCCACCATTTTTATTTTTGAAATTCGGTTCTCGGGCCCTCATTGGGCATTTTCCCACTATCACGTGGCAGCCCATGACTGGGCCATGCCAACCACCTACATAGTCACCTACCACATAATCCTGCCACATCACCTTATGGTCGTCCATGTGGCTATACAGACTGGAACGTGGTTGTACGGACTGACATGTGGCGCTTTTTCATTGGATCCACAGATCGACTCGAAAAATCCAAAAATGAGTGATACGTGGCAGCCTCTGGTACTACCATGTCACCATGAAGACAATAGCATGACATGTGTCACCTCCTGTGTGTGCCACGTACACTGTATGGATTCTGACGTCATTTGTACTGATGCTAACATCAACAGTACATATGTTGACTCATCCCCTGTTGACTGGGCTAGGTTGACCAAACTTTGAGCGCAAATATCTTTCTATCCATAACTCCGTTTGACGAGTCGTTTATGCCATTGGAAATATTGTGACTCTCTCTTTGTGATGATTCCATTTTCAATGAGTTTTGAGGACTTTATTTTTTTCCCTTTCTCTGCCTGCTGAGGCCATTCTGAGCTTCCTGAGTTGCTTTTGTGAATTCTGAGCTATACTTAGTCTTCTCTGGATCCTTTTTGGATTAATCACTTGCCTCATTTGCATTTAAAAACCACTTAACTTGAGCTTTTCATTCTTCTCAAGTACAATGTCAAATTGTAAGGTAACTTTTATACAACTAAGTACTATTTTGGCCACATTCCACTCTTTGGAACAATTTAAAAACCTTGACAACATACTAACAAAATATTTTATGTTTGGTATGATTGTTATGAGGTACATCAAACTTCCTACAAAATTATGACATGATGTTTCACTAACAACACTTGATTTTTCATCCTTTGAAAGCTTTAATTTTACCTCCATTGGTATTTTGCTAGGATTACAATTTTCCATTCTAAACTTTTTCAACAACTTTGAAGCATACTTTTCTTGCGAGATGAAAACCTTGTCTTGTTGTTTCCATACTTCAATTTGGAAACAATGATGTAACAATACCAAGTCTATCATATCAAAT
>ML784064.1:254481-338096 GCA_009831015.1 Picea engelmannii | reverse complement strand
GTCTAGAAGTTGTTGGAGATAGTTCACACACACCTAGGATTTCTTTTTCTAAGGTTTTCCCTATGTTTATTAGTCATTATCCAGTCTCCTACATTTTAGGGAGAATATTCCTTTTCCTACATTCTAGGGGAATATTATGTTCAATTCACACTTTAGTTGGATCAGTTGAGTGGAGTCTTGATTCCACATTGGGTCCATCACCATGCAACATTGGGATCATCACTGCTAATGCACATTGTCCTTGGGATTATCACCAAAGTGGCGCATTACTAATGATTTCAGTCAGTTAACTTGGGACTGAGAGGCTATTTGACTTAGAATAGGTGGAAGTTAACTCTCGTAACTGTCAGTGTGTGTCCGGATCACTCTAGAACACCGCTAAGGTGCATTATATCATGAATTATGGCACATTAGTTGAGCTATGCAGCGCATATCTATTGTATTGTATCATTCTTTTATTTAGTTAATACAATTCTTTGATTCTCTCTCTCTCTCTCGTTTCCGTCTTTTCTCATTTTTCTGCAAACTGTGTATGTCCTTTGCTAGCTAGTTCTTATCTATGTAGGTGCATCCACATTTACATAGTATCAGAGGCGACGGATTTCTAGGAAAAACACACACCAAACTCTTTTTGCAGGTACCGAAGATTGAAGACAATGAGAAAATGGAATTTCCAAAAGAATTGATTCTTACATCGTACAATTTCTTTGCATGGAAGCACAATATGGAATTTCATCTTCGAAGCAGAGGATTATACAAGTTAACCATGGGAACATAGAACAAACCCACATCAGCCATAGAAAAATCCAAGTATCTTAATCGGATGGAACTATTTGCAGTCTTATTTCGTCTGAGCTCCTCTTTCACATATCCTCCTATAAAACCCCCAATGAATTATGGACCACCATGGAAGGAATTTTTGGTAAATAGGATGAGATGAGGGGACATATACATGAGGTGGAATTTCTCACTTTGGATCCAAAAACCTTCGACAATCGCCAATATTTTTTACCAAATATAAGGATTTGTTGTCGCAACTCAAGGATTGTGGGGTTGATAAATCTAGGGAGGAGAAACAAATGGTTCTTACCATTGTTTCCAAACTTGGTCAATAATACTCAGTGTTTTTATCCACATTTCATTCAGTTAGGCTCACCTCTGGAGCTACCTGAAAAATTCCCTCTCTTGATGCCTTTATCGTGTGAATAGACCAAGCTCATCAATATGGGAAAAATAAAAGGCTCAAAGGTGCATGCACTTGCTGTGCAAGATGGTAGCAGTCACCAAAATCATAAATCTATAAAAAAATACAAAGGGAAGGGACATGCAAATCCAAGGAAGGAAGGGTACTCAAAACCCTTCAACGATTCCTCCAGATCCAAATGTGGAAAGGGAAGAAAAGGGGAGAAATGCACTTACTTCCAAAGAGGATTCCATCTAGAATCCTCATGCATGTAGAAGAATATAGATCAAATGGCACAAATACTTTATCAAAACAATGATGGATATCGCATCCATGAGGGTGACAAGAAGAAGAAGAAGCCAAAAGATCAAAACCCCAAGAAATGTGATTCTAGCCATGCTTTGATTGCCATTAACTTCTCTCCCGATGCTTGGATTGTAGATTTAGGTGCATCACACCACATGGAATCAAAAAAGGAATTCTACTATTCATTGTATGCATGCAAAGGTCCTCCTATTCTGATGGGGGACAAATCTCCATTCGAAGTCATCAACAAAGGAAGAGTTGAACTCACAAACGAGAGCCTCGAGAATGTGCTACACGTTACCAAACTCTCTGCCAATATTCTCTCCATGTATCAGATGAAAAAATATGACACCAAAAAGAGAGTAATATTCACACCTGATGCTGTGGATATCTATGACATGAAAACCAATTCCAAAGTTTCTACTGGTGAGGTAAATCGCCAATCCAGACTCTTCAAATTTTCTGAATTTATTGAACCAAATTTTGCATTACTACTTACGCATGCTGATGAAAGAAATAAGATATGGAACGAAAGGTTCAAGAATTTAAATTTCAGATACATGCAACAACTTAGCAAGGAGGGAATGCTTGAAGGTCTACTTGAAATCCACTTCTCCAAAGAAATTTGTGAGGGATGTTCTTGGAAAACACCCTCAAGAGAAATTCAGCAAAGGAAAGACTTAGAAGGCCTCCTCTCCTTTGGATATGATCCACAACGATCTCATGGGCCCTTTTCCGCATCCATCAATCGGTAAAGCAAGGTACGTTCTCATTTTTGTTGATGTTTTATCATGCTACACTTGTAATTTCTTTCTTAGGAAAAAATATGAAGTCTTTCAACATCTCAAAGATTTTAACGCTCTTGTTTAGACACATTCAAGAAGGAATATGAAAGTCTTCTGAACAAATAATGGGGGGGATTATGTCAACCATGAAGTAAAAAATCTTTGTCTTGAGGACAAGATTCAATTGCAGCAGATGGTTCCCTATACTCCATAGCAAAACATACTTGTTGAGAGGAAGAATAGATCCTTGAAAGAGATGGCATATTGCATGTTGCATGCAAAGTCACTTCCACAGATATTATGGGCTGAAGCACTCAATTGTGGGAACTACATCCAAAACCGACCCCCCCATAGAAATATCAAGGATAAGACCCCCTTCGAGGCTTTGAGCGACCTCAAACCGAAAGTGACCAACTTTCGTATATTCGATTCACGTGCATGGGCCAAGATTCCGTCTAAGAAGAGGAAGGCACTTCATCCACAGAGTACATAGTGTATCTTTGTTGGATACCCAGATAGTGTGAAGGGATACATACTCATTAATCCCTCTACATAACAACTCATCATTGAGCGCACTGTCCATTTCAAGGAAAGTATCTCACATGCACCCCAGGAGCCGCATGTAGACACTTTTGTTCTTCCACCTGTCAAAGATGATGAGCATGGACATGCCGACTCTTCTTCAGATGAGATTTCTGATTCATAGGATTTAGCTGATTCAGATACTGAGTCAGTACAATCAGATGTAGATTCAGTGAATGCAGATGCAGATGCAAAGATAGAGACGAGGCCCAAGTGGGCCAAGAATACTATGATGCAGAAGATCTTATTGGGGATCTAGTTGATACCAGGAGGATTTGATCTGATTTGGAGGAGCCTCCTCTTGCACTCACTGCCACTGAAACGATGCCACCTAGACATCATTTCTTGGTTCATGCTTCAGATCCACACTCCTATGGTGAGGCTGTTGGGAATCCCTTTTGGGAATACACCATGCAAGAGGAGTACAAGTCCCTCCTCAAGAACCACACTAGGGATCTGGTTCCCCTTCCTGCAGGAAGGAAACTTGTCAGATGTATATGGGTCTACAGGACCAAGAGCATAATAGTTGGACAGGTTAGTAGATACAAAGTCAGGCTAGTTTCCAAAGGATTTCAACAGGTGCATGACATTGACTATGGTGAGACCTTCACTCCAGTAGCGAAAATGGATTCCATACGCTTGGAAATTTCCATTGCGACAACCAAGGGATGGGAAGTCCATCATATGGATGTGAATAATAAATTTCTTCACAGAGATATCTTTGAGGAGATCTATATGGAGCAACCTAAGGGCTTTGTGCAAGATTCATCTTTAGTTTGTCAACTGAAGAAGTCTCTTTATGGCCTCAATCAGGCCCCAAGGGCATGGTATGCCAATATGGACTCCTACCCGTTGTCAAAAAACTTTATACGTTGTAAGTAAGACTCAAACGTTTACATGCTTAGGACGAATGATTCACTTCTACTCCTAGTTATGTATGTTGATGATTTGCTGATCACCAATTTCTCGATTTCAACAATTGCTGCAGTTAAGAGGATTCTGCATGATAAGTTCTTGATGACAAATATGGGTCCACTACATTTCTTCCTTGGTATCAAGATCAATCATGATGCATCAAGCATCAAACTGTCTCAGACCAAGTATGCAAAATATCTTCTTAAGAGATTCCACATGATAGACTACAAGTTTGCCTCGACTCCTTTCCCATCAGGAGTCACACTTGAGGATGGAGAAGACACTCCACTGGTGGAGAACACACTATAAATACATCTAGTGTGGAGATTGTTGTATCTCACACACTCCAGACCAGACCTATCCTATGCAGTCAGAGCAGTTTCCCAGTTCATGCAAGATCCACATGAGCTACATTGGAAGGATGGAAAGCTTATCCTTCGATACATATAGGGCACCATCACCCTTTGGGATTAACTATGAAACAAAATCTTCATTGGAACTCATCAGGTTCACTGATTCTGACTGGGTTGGCGACAATATTGATTGCAATTCCACATCTAGTTATTCACTCATTCTAGGTTCTGGGCCCATCTGTTGGTTGACCAAGAAGCAAGCTGGTATTTCTCTATATTCAACTGAGGCAGAGTATAGAGGGGTAGTAAACATAGCCATTGAGGATATGTGGCTACAACATTTTCTCATTGATTTGGGCATTCAGTTTCACTGACTAATCATCATCTGGCGTGACAACCAGAGCACTCTAAAGTTCTACAGAGATCCAATTTAGAGGCAGTAGACGAGGCACATCCATATCCACATGCACTACATATGAGATTTAGTACACGAGGGGATCATCAACCTGCTATTCTGTCCTTCAACAAAATAGACTGCAAACATCTTCACCAAGACCTTCACTGAGCATAAGTTCCATTCTCCGCGTAGTCGTCTTGGAGTGAAGGGCACAATTTCCTTCCTAGAAACTGTCAGTTATTTTTGGTTACATTTTACTTTAAGGGTGTTTTTTCCCATTATATTTTCCCTCTTTCCTCGTTTATTTCAGTGTGTATTTTGTTTTTTGGTACCTAACATGGCCTCGTTTCCAGGACCCATACTTTTATTTTCACCATAGTGATGTTCAGGAGGGGTGTTGGAGATAATTCACACACACCTACGATTCCTTTTTCCTAAGGTTTTACCTATGTTTATTAGTCATTATCCAGTCTCCTACATTTTAGGGAGAATATTTATTTTCCTACATTCTAGGGGAATATTCTCTTCAGTTCACACTTCAGTTGGATCAATTGAGTGGAGTCTTGATGCCACATTGGTTCCATAACCATGCAACATTGGGATCATCACTGCTAATGCACATTTTCCTTGGGATTATCACCATAGTGGTACATTACTGATGCTTTCAGTCAGTTAACTGAGGACTGAGAGGCTAGTTGAATTAGATTAGGTGGAATTTAACTCCCGTAACTACCAGTGTATGTTCAGATCACTCTAGACCACCACTATGGTGCATTATCTCATGCATTATGGCACATTATTTTAGCTATGCAATGCATATCTATTGTATTGTATCATTCTTTCATTCAATTAATACAATTCTTTGATTCTCTCTCTCTCTCTCTTGTTTCTATCTTTTCTCATTTTTATGAAAACTGTGTATGCCTTTGCTAGCTAGATCTTATTTGTGCAAGTGTTAGAAAAACAAGATCATGGAGCAATACAATCAAACAAATGCAGAAATAAAATAGAGAAGATACACAATACAATAGAGACACATATATATGTGGTTCACCCAGTGTGGGCTACGTCCACCAGATAAATTGCCTGGTCCTTCCTTTATTATTATCCAACAAATGAAGGGATACAACCTACAAGACACCCGCTGTAACTTCCTCTTTTTTATCTCACAGTCTCCTCTCTCAAAATGCAATATTCACCATGATACATAGCCACAATACATTTCCCTCATAAAAGAGGGTTTCCTTCTGGGGGAAAAAAACCTAACATAAATTCTACAGTCAGATCTGTGACCTTATAATGAATGGTCCATATTTACAATGAAATTACAATATACATTTACAAGGCAATTTTTCCTTCAAGCGATTCACCCCCGAACCCCCATCGGGGAATGCTATCCCTCAAACCCCCGAACCCCGCAGAGGGGGTAACCCCCCTCTGCACTCCCCCGCATGGAGGAGTGTACATTCTTCCAACTGTAAAGTATTCATGGGGTATAAACATGGCTTGCTTTCCCTCGGACCCCTCAGAGGGGGTAACCCCCCTCTACGCTCCCCTGTGTGGAGGAGTGTACATTATTCTGGGGTGTAAAGTATTCATGGGGTATAAACATGGCTGGAAATAAATACCTCTGAATTAGGAAGATAATTAGGCTCCATAATCAACAATCTCCCACTTGGAGACTGATCTCAAAAACTCCACCGTTTTTGTATCTGCTGGACTATAACCTTCTTGGACCTGGAAAATTTCTCATCTTCACCTTCATGCTTGAAGACCAACTGAAACTAAGCAGGAGCTCAATTTCTCCCTAGTTACTCCCTTTGTTAACATGTTTGCAGGATTTTGGCTACCGTGTATCGTTTCCAACTTCAAATGTCCATTATCCAAGACAGATCGTATGAAATGGTACCTAAGTTGTATATGCTTAACCTTTGAATGGAAGGCTGAGTTCTTTGAAAGATGAATGGAACTCTGACTGTCACAATACAAAGATTATTCTCTTGCTTCTTTCCCAATTCCTCCATAAACCTCTATAACTAAGTCATCTCTTTACTAGTCTCTGTAGCAACAACATACTCTGCCTTTGTTGTTGAAAGTGAAACAACCTTTTGGAGTTTCAAAATCCAACTTACTGTTGTTCCACCTACAGTAAAAACATACCCTGTGGTGCTCCTCCTTCTATCTTTATCACCTGCCATATCTGAATCAACATATCCTTGTAGAAAAAATTTTGAGCCTCCAAAACATAATGCATGAGTAACAATACCTCTCAAATACCTGAGAATCCACTTTACTTCCTCCCAATGTTCTTTACCTAGATTGTTCATATACATTCTCACAACTCCCACTGCATGTGCAATATTTGGTCTTGTGCAAACCCTTGCATACATCAAGCTACCAACTGCTGATGAATAAGGGACCCTGGACATGTATTATATTTCCTCCCATGTCTTGGGACACATTTCCTTAGTTAATTTGAAATGGATGGCCAAATGTGTACTAACCAATTTTTCATTCTGCATTCTAAACCTCTCCAACACCTTCTCTATGTACTCACCCTGAGACAATGTCAATTTGCAATTTTTCTTGTCTCTTGTTATTCTCATACCAAGGATTTTCTTTGCAACACCCAAATACTTCATCACAAATGAATTAGCTAATTTCTTCTTGAGCACATTTATATCCTACATATTAGACCCCACAACAAGCATGCCATTTACATACAATAGCAAGATAATATAACTTCCATTTTCTATATTTTTAAAATAAACACAGTGATCAAAATGGCATATACTATAACCTTGTTCTGTTATAAACCTGTCAAACTTCAAATACCACTGCCTTGGAGCTTTCTTTAGGCCATACAAGCTCTTCTTCAACATGCATACCAAATTCTCTTTTCCTTTGACCTCATACCCCTGTGGCTGCTGCATGTAAATCTCTTCCTCCAAATCCCTATGGAGAAAATATGTTTTTACATCTAACTGTTCAAGATGCAAATCTTTTACTTCCACAAGACTTAAAATAGTCATAATTGAATTCATTCTAACAACATGAGAAAATATTTCATGAAAACCTATACCTTTCTTTTGTGCAAACCCCTTTACAACAAGTCTAGCCTTGTACCACTTTTTTCCTCCATCTTCTTCCTTCAACTTGTAAACCCATTTATTCTCCAATGCTCTTTTTCTTTCCGACAACTGAAGCAAGTCCCAAGTCTGGTTATTTACCAAGGATTCCATTTCCTCTTTCATGCCTTGCTCCCACTTCTTTTTGGTGTCTACCTGCATTGCCTCTTCATAAAATTTTGGTTCACCTGAATCAATGAACAATAAATAATACAATGAAGGAGAGTATCATTCAGGGGTCTACTTAACTTGGTATATATTCTAAGAACACTTGCAGGAGTTTGAGGTACCTGCTGATCCTGTTGTTGTACATTATGATTTTCTGGTACCTTTGGAATTTCTTTTTCAGTGATCTCATCAAGCACTATGTATTCTGGTTTTTCTTTTTCCTGTTTCTTTCCTTGCAACTAATCTTTGTACATGAACTTATCATTGAATATGATATCTATAATCCTAATGATTTTGTTATTTTAACAATCCCATAAGCGATAACCAAAATCATTAACACCGTATCCAATAAAGGTACACTTCTTTGATTTTGCCTCAAGCTTTGTCCTATTTTCTTTATCAATATGGACAAATGATTCACAACTGAAAGTATTAAAAAAATAATAGTTTACCTTTTTTCTTGTCCATGCCTCCTTTGGAATTATACCATCCAAATAGCTTGAAGGTCCTCTGTTTATTAAGTAAACATCAATATCTACAACATGTGCCCATAATTGTAAGGGAAAAACAACATGCAATCTCATACTCCTTGCACACTCCATGATTGTCCCGTTCATCCTTTCTGGCACACCATTTTCTTGTGGTGTTCCTGGAAATGTCTTCTCTCTACGAATCTCATGGTATGAACAATAATCATCAAACTCCTTGATGCAATATTCACCTCCATTGTCTGATCTAAGACACTTCAACCTTTTTCCTGTCTCATTCTCAACCAAAGCTTTCCATTTCTTAAAAGTATAAAAAACATCATATTTTTTTCGAATGCAATAAACCCAAGTTTTTCTAGTTGTATCATCAATAAAAGTAACATAATAATGAGAGCCACCAAGAGATGATACCTGAGTTGGTCCCCATACATCTATACGCACAAGATCTAACCTTTCAATCTTCTTTTCTTTTCCGACTCCGAGAAACTTGACTCTCTTATGTTTTCCATAAACAGAATGCTCACATAAATCCAAATCAATTTGTTTAAGACCTAACAAAAAATTTCTTTTGTGAAGTATCTGCATCCCCTTCTCACTCATGTGTCCAAGCCTATCATTCCACAATGTTGTATCCACTCCTATAGAATCTAAATAGATAAAAGAGTCAATATTACCAGTACATAAATACAATGTACCTACCTTCTCTCCTTTTTCTATCACCAATGATCCTTTGGTGACCTTCCACACCTTATCTGTAAATATGGATATACAACCTTCACTTTCCAACTACCCCATTGAAATTATATTTTTCCTTAGATATGGAACATGTCTTGCATCTTTCAACAACCATTGGTTTCCATTACTTTGCTTTATTTTTACCTTTCCCATTCCAACAATTTTGCATGGTGCATCATCACCCAAATGAACCTGTCCAAAATCACCTTGAACATAATCTAGAAAATGTTTCCTATGGGGTGTGGCATGAAATGAAGCCCTTGAATCTACAACCCAAGACTCATAAATATTATCTACAGAAAGAATCAAATCATCTTGTAACACATCACCTGTTACATTTGCTTCCTGATTTTTCTCCTGCTGTCCATCTCTTTGTTTCTTTGGAGCTCTGCAGTCTTTCTTCATATGTCATTTCTTCCCACAATTTGAGCACTCTATATTTCCAAATATGGATTTGGATCTACCCTTCCTAGAATTCCCGTGGTTCCTTGATCCCTTTCCTCTATCATTTTGTCTTCCCCTGTTCTCCATGTTTAACGCATTACCTGATGTCTCACCTGTGCTTTTCTGTCGCATTTCCTCACTAAGAATAACACCAACAACATCATCAAATTTTAAAGTATTTGAACCAGAGACAGAGTTACTTACATCCATCACCAAGCCATTCCATCTTTCTGGAAATGAGCACAAGATTAAAAGAGCCCTAAACTCATAATCAAAGTCCACTTTTATAGAACTTAGTTGATTAGTAACTATATTCAATTCATTTAAATGATCTGCAACAAACCCCCCTTCCGACATCTTCATATTAAATAATGTCTTCATTAGAAATACCTTATTGGATGCCGATGGTTTTTCATACAGTTTAGCCAATGCATTCATCAGCTCCTTCTTTGTCTTTTATTTCGAAATATTGAAAGCCATTGACACTGCCAGACTCAACCATATCGTTCCTAGTGCCTTTATTTCAAGAACCTCCCATTCTTCATCCTTCATGGTCATCGATTTCTTTGCTATTCCACCCAATGGTAGAAACAGATCCTTCTGATATAAACAATCTTCCATCTGCATCTTCCATAACTGGTAGTTTTGGCCATTAAATTTATCGACCCTAAACTTTCCATCTTCTGCCATTGCTCCCACTCAAACCAAGAACCCTCTTTTCCTGCGAGTTACCTTTCACTCTGATACTAGTTGTTTTAAAAACATGATCATAGAGCAATAAAATCAAACAAATGTGGAAATAAAACATAGAAGATACACAATATAATAGAGACACAGATATACGTGGTTCACCCAGTGTGGGCTACGTCCACCAGAGAAATTGCCAGGTCCTTCCTTTATTATTATCCAACAAATGAAGGGATACAACCTACAACACACCCACTGTAACTTCCTCTTCTTTCTCTCACATTATCCTCTCTTAGAATACAATATTTTCCATGATACATATCCACAATACATTTCCCTCATAAAAGAGAGTTGCCTTCTAGGGAAAAAAACCCTAACATAACTTCTACCGTAAGATTTGCGACCTTATAATGAATGGTGCAAATTTACAATGAAATTACAATATACATTTACAAGGAAATTTTTCCTTCAAGCGATTCACCCCCGAACCCCCATCGGGGAATGCTATCCCTCAAACCCTCGAACCCCGCAGAGGGGGTAACCCCCCTCTGCACTCCCCCGCGTGGAGGAGTGTACATTCTTCCAACTGTAAAGTATTCATGGGGTATAAACATGGCTAAAAAAAAACACCTCTGAATCAGGAAGATAATCAGGCTCCACAATCAACAATAGGTTCATCCACATTTACATAAGTGTGTTGTAGAACCATTTTGTCCTTTTCTGAGAACTATTTCACTGACTTTGATCTTTTCCTTCTAATTCCAAATCTACTTTTTCTTCCTCTTATTTTTTTGTCTTTTTCTCCTCTTTGTCTTCTCCAATATGTAAGATGAGTTTTCGTGTGTAGGTCTTCTTTTATCTACAAAACTTCACCTTGCCACTCAAATGTGTGCACATGTGAAGGTTGTCATCAAAATTCACATTTCTACTTACAACAATATTCCTATTTACCAGATCATATAGTTTGTATCAATTTGATTTAGTGTTGTATATAATAAATCTACACTTTTTTCTTTTGGACCCCAAATCTATGTCTATCTTTATTTAGAACATGTGCATATGCCAAACAACCAAAGAATTTGAAATTTGTTACTTGGGAATTCTTTTTTAACCAAGCTTCATAAGGAGTCTTTCCATGGATTGCGATTGTAGGACTACAATTTAACAAAAATATTACTGTCTAAATTGGTTCAGCCCAAAATTGATCACTAAGTCATCATATTTTCATCATGTGTTTGGTAATTTCCATTATTGAATGATTCTTTCTTCCTACTACAACATTTTGTTGTGGTGGGTTTGCAACAAAAGTCTGTGTTCAAATGCCATGTTGATAAGAAAAATCATGGAATGCCATAGATTCATATTCCTTTCCTTCATAAATGATTAACATCTTAATGCTTCGACCACTTTCATTTTCACCACATTGCTTTCAACTTTTTAAATGTTTCAATAACATTTGATTTGTATTTCAGAAAATAAATCCAAATTTTTATTGAGAAATTGATGTAGCCAATAACTCTGATTCATTCACAAGATACAAAAAACCATGCAAACACATGAGAATGGAAAATAACTCTCTTTTATTCCTTCTCCATCCTAACTATTACATTGGAAGTTCAACCCCTTATAACTACTACCCGAGATCTTAAAAAACAACTAATTTTATAAAAAACAACTATTTTTTAGAAAATAACTGATTTTAGGAAATTATCGCCTGAATCTAACACTGACCAATAACTCAAAGCTAACCAGAGGGACAATATTTGACAACTTGCTTTTTTGACTAGGTGCATAAACTAGAGATAACTGATAATTACTAATTTAAAAATTCTCTTAAAACACTAAAACCCTAATTTGAGGCCTTATATGAAGGAATTTGGCCCCGGAAAAGTGTCGAAATGATATTCAATCTAAAGGATCAGATTGGAACAATAGTGAAATCTTCAAGATGCAACTCCCTGTAAAATTTCAGCCCAAATGGATAACCAAGTCAAAAGTTATGACCCTCGGAAATCCCTGCATCATTCTCCTCTGGTTGAAAAGAACACAACTCCTACAAGTTACTGTCTTCAAACTGACACCACTTAACAAGATCTAGGTTCAAAAATTCTCCCTCTGTAATCCATGTACTCTCTTCTGTGCTACCCTTCCCACTGGACCAAATATTGGTTGTATTGGCCTTGCCGAGTATGAAGGGTCTTCTTATCTAAAATATGCACAATCTTTTCCTTTTTCTTGCTCGGAATGGCCTGTTACCAATCCACCTCCTCCTCACTGTCATCACCCAGATCATCCCCATGGAAGATATATAAGTCATAAACATTAAACACATGGGGAATATCTATATCAACTGGTAAATCTACCTTATAAGCATTGCCATTAATTTTCTTGAAACTATTGCAAGGACTACTTTTATAATACTTCAATTTGTGGTAGGTTTCTCTAGGAAACCACTCTTTTTGTAAATAAACCATCACCAAATCACCTTCAATGAATACCTGGTATCGCTGGTGAGAATATTTATGATATTTTTTTGTTCATTTCTGGCCTGCAGGTTTTGTCTCACCTATTGTTGCAATTGTTAAATGTGTTATGCAAATGCTTCCCCATCATCATTGATCCTATCCCCAAGCGATAGATACACCAAGACTAGGAAACCCATAGGATTTCTATTGTAAACAACCCGAAATGGAGATTTACCTCTAGATCTATTCACTGAACTATTTTAGTCAATTTTTTCTTGAGGTAAATCAAAATCCCACTGCTTGGGCTTCTCTCCAACAATGCTTCGTAACAAGTTTCCCAAAATCCGATTTTCTACCTTGGTTTGCCCATCTGTTTGGGGGTGATAGGCACTACTAAACTATAATTTAATCCCCATTTTCTTCCACAAAGTCCTCCAAAAATTACCCAAGAATTGAGTATCTCTATCAGAGGTAGTAGTTGTTGGAACCCCGTGTAATCTAACAATTTCTGGAAAAAAACAATTCTGCCTCCCTCGATGCATCACTAGTTTTCTTGCAAGCAATGAAATGAGCCATTTTATAGAACCTATAAACAACCACAAAAATATAATCATTAACTCGTTGTGTGTTTGAGAGCCCCAACACAAATTCCATGCTCAGATATATCCATGGGCCTGTGGGAACTGGTAATGGAATATACAACCCTGTGTTATCTGAGTGTCCTTTATCCATTTGACAAATCCTACACCGTGCCACATACCTAGTTATATCCTTTTTCATCTCCGACTAGTAATACTTATCCTTGATTAAGACTAGCGTCTTATCCTTTCCAAAATGTCCTGCCAAACCACTACAGTGAATTTCTTTGATAATATTTTCTCTCATAGAACCAATTGGAATGCATAGTTGTTTTCCTTTGAAGAAGTAGCCATATTGTATAAAATATTCACCCTGAATAAGATCCATGTTCCCAGCCACTGGATTCTTCAACTATTCCATAATCTCCCAAAAATCGTTATCAGACGCATTGAGATCCTTCAATGCAACAAACCCAATTACTTGATTTTCCATGGTTGTCAAAAGAATAGTGCACTGACTCAAAGCATCTATAACTTGATTTTTCCATCCTGATTTTTGTTTCAGAACAAAGGTGTAGCCTTACAAGAAAGAGACCCATTTTGCATGTCTTCTATTCAATTTCTTTTGGGTGTTTACATATTTTAATGAAATGTGATAAGTAAATAATACAAACTCCTTCGACACTAAATAATGCTTCCAATGTCGCTATGCTTGCACAATTGCATAAAATTCTACATGATATGTGGAGTAGTTCTTTCTTAACTCATTCAAATTTTCACTAAAAAATGAAATTGGTCTACCTACTTGGCTAAGTACAACTCCAATGCCTACATGTGAAGCATCACAATATACCTCAAACACTTTATCAAAATTTGGTAAGGCTAATATAGGTGCCTCAATTACCTTCTTCTTTAGAAACTTAAAACTTTCCTCAGCTTCATTGGTCCACATGAATGTCTTGCCTTTGGTGCAATCTGTTATGGGTGCTACAATATTGCTAAAATTTGGAATAAATTTTTGGTAAAAGGTGGCCAACCCATGAAAACTTCTTACCTATGTTATGCTCTTGGGACTAGGCCACTCCAAAATTTCTCTGACCTTCTTTGAATCCATCTTGACTCCTTCCGTTGTGATGAAAAAACCTAGAAATACCAAACTTTCTTGTAGGAACCTATATTTCTTCAAGTTTGCATAAAGCTGATGTATTCTCAATGCATCCAATATAATTTTTAAATGCTGCAAGTGATCTTGTTTGTTGTTACTGAAAACTAGGATGTCATCACAATAAACGACAACAAACTTACCAATATAATGTCGAAGCACAATATTCATAAACCACATGAAAGTACTAGGTCCATTGGACAACCCGAATGACATCACCATCCATTCATATAGTCCATCCCTGGTCTGGAAGGCAGTTTTCCATTCATCCCCTTCACGAATCCAGATCTGGTGGTATCCACTTCACAAATCAATTTTACTAAAATATTTATCTCTGGATAGCACATCCATCATGTCATCTAAGTGCAGTATAGGAAACCAATATTTGATGGTAATTTTATTGATTGCTCTGCTATCTGTGCACATCCTCCACATATTATCCTTTTTGGGTGATCTAGGAGGATATTTACAGTCGACATGTTTCAGTTGACTTTAGTTGCAGCCAACATTGTCCAATCAACAAAGAGATCGCAAGGAGCTATCCGATGCATTTGAAATGAAGTCAAATGGACTTCATATGCTAGAGATATGTCTTGTTGAAGTAAAGGGGAAAAAATGGAAAAAATCAAATGTAATGATTAATACTTATTGAGCATAGGTTCTCATGAATTAATGTATTTTTCATTGTACAAGGAAACTATTTGGTGCAAAAGCTACATAGGATTTTAGTTCCTAGTCTCAAGGAGAGTCTCATGGAGAGTTGAGATATTCTCAAACCAATCCCTTGAGAGATGATATGATCCTAATTTAGGGGTTCTTGAGAGATTTTATCTCCTTAAAAGTCTTGAGGTAGTTCTCAAATGGAGATGCTATTTAAATCGTTTTTGGAGATCAAGAAGAGGGTCTCCTTTTGATAACTCCTTTTTGGAGAGCATGTTGATTCATAAGTCTTTTGTAAAGGAGAGGATTCATTTGCCCTTTTGTGTAAGGAAAGATGAAAAGTTGAAGTCTTGTTGTAGAATCCATATTACCTTTAAAAATTGAAGAATCAATAAAGCAAGTTCATGGGGGGTCTGGTGAACTCCGTTAACATATCGTTGTCCAAGTCTCTTGTTATGCTTGCATATTTATTGTTTTCTTCTATTGAATGTATCTAATTCATTAGCAAATAAATATCTAAGGGATATATTTTCTCATGTTTATTTGCAAACAAATGTCAGTAAAAGATCTTCATTGAAAATTTGGATGTAAGAAAATTCTCACCAAGTTTTCAGATCAAGGGTCTTAGAGCAGGTCTGATAGTTTTATAGATTGTGAATATCATCATGGGAAAATGATTGAAGTGAGTGAGACTTCAAGAGTTGGAAGAAATAAACCAATGCATTCAAGTAGAGAATGCAAGGCTCAGAATGATTCTACAAGTCGCAGAAGAAGAGAAGCACGAGATTCAAGAGAAATCTCAGCTTCATGGAGAATTCCTTAATGGAATTATTGAAGAATTGCAACTTGAATTGCAAACCAAGGATGATATTTTGGCTAAGTTGCAGCATGGTGATCGAATGGAGGACAAAATAGTCTTCTACCATGGATGCACAAACCCAAACTGAGGTACGTGTTGAGAGTATTTCTTCATGTTCCCTTTCATCTCAGTATGATAATAATGTTGGCATGAAGCTTCTCACTAAAATGGGATACAAAGGAGGTGTACTTGACATTAATGGCACATGAGTCACTCAACCATTAGAGATGGTACAAAGACCATTACTTGCAGGTTTGGGATTTATTCAAGAGGATATTGGAGAGTGCTCAAAGACTGTTGAAGCAAGATCCATTTCAAAACCCATTTCTACATCATTGGATTCCAAAAGAGGAATCAAGCTAGCTAGTCCTCATCAAATCAAGGAAAATTCATGAAGGTATAAAATTCATTCAAAATATTTTCTTGAATACAAGAAAAAGTATTTCTGCATTACATCTTCTAACGGTGATGTAGCCAAGCATCAAACTAAGAAAGTTTAGCCAAGCATCAAATGAAGAAAGTTTGGGTTAAGAAGACAGATGTGTCCATGGGAAGTGAGACAAAGAAGAAACCACACCTTCGAAATAATCATGTCAGGAATGCACACTTGAATGGAAAACTAAGGAATTTTTGCAGTTATTGCAACATCAGTGGCCATTGGGAGAAGAAGTGATGGAAGTTGCATCCCGAAATTCACCACAAATCAAGTAGGTAGCTTGTGAAAAATCTCGTGAAGAAGGGGGATCCATCATCCATTAAAAAAACATGGTTACGAGAATAAAGTGCTTGGTTTTGGTTGGGTAAGCAATGGTTATTGTTTCTGCAAACTTTAATTCTGTTGTTTGCAAGTTTCCGATTTACTTGGAGGCAGGTATCCTCCTTAATGGGAAAAAATGGTCAGAATCTTGGTCGTCGAGCAAGAACCACAAGGCCAAAAAATGATGCTGGCCGGGAGGCCATCCAGGGCCTCAGGTCCGAAGCCCCTCTCAACCTATTGCATATTAGGGTAGCAGGGGTGCAGTCTCTAAGGTTACCAACCCCAATTTTCCTGGTTGGAACAAGCTTTGGGGTGCTTCTTAAAAACAATGACTTTCATTGATACAATACCACCATTTCGAATGAATCAAAGATGTGTGATTGTAGTTTTGCTCTTATATGCTCGGTCTGTGAAACGTATTCCATCCTGACAACCACAAATAATGAACAAACAATCGTTGATGCATAAATTTATTCAGGAGGCAAAGAATGTTCATTATGCAGGATGCAAACGAACGGTTTCTTCAAAGGCTTCAAAAGAGGATCGATAGTGTTGGCATATTTTTCCAAAAATCGAAGTTCGTTGTGTAAACTTGTTGCGCAACAACCCCTCTTACTCATTCATAGAATCACCACTGTTAAAATGGTCGAAGAGACTCATTTGTTTTCATTTCATTTTCAAAGTCGTTGAAAGGATTAACATATTATGATTGATCTTCTCGATTTGACCTAAATTAGGCGCATTTTTAACTGTTCCTTCGGCGACTGTGAGTTTCCTGTTGATGGTCAACAAAATATTCGCATATTCCAAGCGAGCATGATTTGTAGATGTTGGTGCGTTATCTAGATTCTGAGAAACAATGAAATTTCATGCCTAGTTTAATGAAATCGATGCTAATATAGTTGTTACAGAAGAATCAGTCACGGGACAACTACAAATTTCAACAAAAAAACAAACCGTTGATTTTGTTCTAGCCACCAGGGTTGATGCAGATTTGTTGCTTGAGTATTAAAATATCCACAGGAAAATGTTGGTCCATTTGGTTGCATGAAGAGGTGAGGAGCTGATCATCGTTTGGCCCACGTTAAAAGCATTGTGGATTCAATCTTGGATATGAGATTCTCACTAGGTTACATGATGTGGGTATGTGTTTGATACTCATGTATGGCCCTAAGCAGATTGAAAAATGTTGATTCGATTACATTGTTGTAGTTTTTACAGCCCATCTTGAACATGTTTCTTCACTTCACTGGAGATGGAGGAAAAACCCTTTAGGTAGTTTCCTTTCGTGCTATGTTTAACATTTTGGAAAAGGTGAAACATATCGATTTATTGGGCATTATGAGGACTACGCTTTTGATGACTCTGGTGGATGACAAACTCCAGTTTATCCAGGTCTATCGATGAAGCAAGAGAAACCGAGGTGGAGACGTCGACAAGGAAACTCCACTATATAATCCACAACGCTGAGGTGGCAAGTTTTCCACAGAACCAAGGGATAAGGGCCTAGGACCAAATGCCCAGATATATATATGGCGCATACAAATGTTTGGTAAAGTTTGATTATTAAAACTTTGTTTTGTGTTCATATACCATAGTTTTTAATAAAAATGCTTTTATGTGCATATCTTAGTTTGTGACAACCAAACTATTTTAAAAACAAGCATGCCAGAGTATTTGTCTTTAGCCAAGTTGAGAATTTTATATATCATAGCACGCCTTTATAAGTAGGGTTCGAAACAATAGGGTGTCTCCACGAGTGCATTTTCAATGGCACATTGTCTCAAATTGATTATGAGAGTAAAAGGCATTGTGTCATATGCCTAAATTCCATATTGGGAAATCATTGTAAACTTCACCAATGAGTATTGATTATAAACTCTTGGAAAGTAGGACAGGTTGTAGTTTCATGCAGATGTGGACGTTGCATTTTAAGCTCCAAGTTCCTCCATAGTGGACAGGTTTTGATTCAAGTTATTAAATCTATGAAAAATGGTTTGGGCATAGTCCAAAGGCATACATTTTTCTCACAATTTTTTTTCCATCTTATTCCAGGTCCTAATTTTGTCTTTTCCTTTTTTTTGTTCCGTATTTCTTCACATGATCCCACCAGATCATGGCGTGACTCTTCAACTTGGTGTTAGAAAAAAAGGTGTGCTCATTTTACCATACACAATATCTCAATATTGTTACCCAACCATAGGTACAAATGCCACCCCCGAGCACCTTATCCTTGACAGAGAGAATAATTTCGGAAGCAAAACCTCGAACTAATAGCCAATAAAGGTAGCATACCTCTCTCCAAAGCTAGCGTACCAAGCAGAAAATTCAAACCATAACCGAGAGAAAGTCCAAACCATAACCAAGAGAAAGTCCAAGCCAAACCGAAATGCCAGTTGTAGTAGATGCAATTGCAACTCCTCTCCAAACTTGCGTACCACTGGTCTTATGTAGTTGTGAGAGTGAGTGTGTCAAATGAGATCGAGCGCCTTCTTATTTATAGTCCTCCAAGTGACCTAACTGGGTTGTCTTCTACTTCTGGAGGCTAATAACTCAATAATAAATATTCTCTTGAGTCGACTTGTCTCCTAGGGTTATTATCCAACGTTTTAGGGTTTCTCTTGCTTCTCGAAATATTCTAGTCTCATCAGGGTTACATGTAGAGGTCAATACCTCCCGAAAATACCATAATATCAACACTCCCTCCTAGCTAGGGAGGTATTAAAGGAAATGGTATTGAGCAAAAATAGACCATTCAATTGGTAGCATCATCATAGCCACACATGATATCTCATGGTCAAATCATGAGCACCATCAACACTATCAGTATCATCTTGATAGCATCAAATGAATCATCTCTTGAATCCATAATCCATCTGAGTAATCGGGCATGATGATGAATAAGTTACTCACTCCACAGAGTGATACAAGAATCATTCTTCTAATCTGGACATACGTCCTAGAGGAATGACTGGCTTGGACCGCCCCTTGCCCAATCCAATTGA
Source organism: Picea engelmannii (assembly GCA_009831015.1). NCBI lineage: Eukaryota > Viridiplantae > Streptophyta > Pinopsida > Pinales > Pinaceae > Picea > Picea engelmannii. Next base: position 318,439 of record ML784064.1, on the reverse strand, counting down.
AAAATCTAGCCTGAAACAACTAGCCTAACTCTTGCGAGTCAACATCAAAGTGTATGGAGAATCTTGGCCTTCTTGGGCCTCTGTTCCAATTACCTCTCTCTCGGTTTCCTCTGCCATGGCTACCTTGGCTGAAAAATCTCATTCCTGCATGCATAATTGATTAGCAAATAGTCCTTTTAACAACCATACATGACAAATATTTAAAAATATAAAATAGGTTTTGGCTCAAAAACATATCAGACTCATGCAATACCATCCATACAAATGTTTTAATCGTTGTCGATGAGAAGGGGGTGAACAAAAGGTTCTGGGATATACGAGGGGTTTGTATTGAGTGAAAAATAATAAAATGAGGAGGAAAAGAAACATGGTTACTGCTCAAAGACAACAACAATCAACTGTAATGAAAACCAAAGAAAATATCACTGTGATCCAACCAAGAAAATGCGACTTCAAACTTTTTTAATACATAACTCTTCTTGATTGTAATTAAATTTTAGAACAGGGAGTGACAAATGAATGTGGGAAGCCGATGGGGTTGTATTTAGTGAAACACGAAATAATGATAGGGAAAGAGAGCGGATATTGTTCATAAAATTAATTAAGTAATCCATAAAACCAATTTGTAAAAGGAAATAACACCAACCAAATGACCACTGTGACCCAAAAAACAACTATTGTGCACAGTTCAAACAATTCTGTGCATTAACTTGCTCACTGTTTGTAATCAAATATTTAACACAACGTCATCAAACAAGACAATATGCATTCTGCAACAACCTGTAGGGGAGCTCTGTTTCATCTCACTTATCCATTTAATATTTAAAAACAATTCCCAAATGAATACACAATCAATTATTTCCACTCTGTTCAGCGCCAACTTATCAACCACTGCCCATGAATTATTTCAGTTATTAAATACATACACAAAAATCGTTCCTGACCTTGTCCTCTAATTCATTTAATAATTGAATTGTAATGAGATTATACTGTCACAGATCCTGTGCCTATCTCTGCTATGAAACATGATATTCATCAATACACATAACGAACAACCAAATACAACCATCAATATTTTAAATGCAAAGATCTTGACTTTCCATTTAACGTCACAGACAACCATCACCATTCAACACATACTATGCCGTGGAATACACAAGCATAAAAAAAAAAACACAAGAGCATTTATGTGACTGTATAATTTCAATCATTTTGAATATAAACATCCACAGTGTTGGGCTATCAATCCAATACAACAAGGCAACAACAACATGCCCGATCTCATAACATACACCGATCAAAATGCAACAAATCCATATTTAAAAACCCACGACCCTCTTTGATGGTGCAATCAAATAATATCTATAACATATATAGTGGATGGCCATGCCATAATTACCACGATTGTAACACTCCATTTGGAAATTAAAACACATAGTCACAACAATCATTAACTCATCTTAACATGCTGTAGGAATGCTACACACATACCCATGCCACACACATACCGACGCATCACGCACGAAGCATTGTTGTGCATTAATCAATTGTAAACTAAAGTTGGGTTAACAATTCAACAATTTTAATGTAAGAGACAACGACTGTGCATTCAAACCAATTCCCCAATCAACCAATATCCATGCTGAGTTTGTCAATTTGATTGTCATAATAACTAATGTAGTGACTAAATACCAAACCAAGACCATTGTCAACATAATCAATAGAGATGAGTAAGAAATCGAACAATGTCGACAATACACCAACAACTCATAACAACCAACAATATACCCGACGACGATAACTGTTTTCTCTATCAAAACCCAGGCTTGAGAAATCGAGGGTTTGCTCTGTGGACCAACACAGGGAGACATGGAGTCGATTCCCATCATCGGGTGAGAACCTCTGAGACCAATGGTTCACACATAGGGTATACCACGATTAATTTCACAGACAGGGTGATAATTTCTGTGATAGGAGAGACTATGAACAAAGGGGCAAGGCTTCATTCTGGTTTTGTAACAACACTTAGAACACATAGGGTATAACCCTCGTGGTTTTCCTAATCAACCCGAGAATGCTTAGATAGGACAAGGCTGAGGAATAACATGCACCTTAAGAAAACCCTTTGGAAAAACAATCATCACAACCCACTGCGCAACATTAGTAACATGACTGAACTCATACCCAAGTGAAGCAAAGCGCAGTGACACAAGGCGTTTCAAACCCAATAAACCCCATAACAACAAACGACTGGGTAAGGTGATAAGAAAGCATGGAGACGACCATCCAATATGGAATGATTTTTTTTTTTATCCAAGACCAACAAGGATGACAGAGGGCCTTCATGGTTCCTAACACCCAGAAAGATCAATAAAACTATGACTCCAACATTACTGCAATGAAACCCACACCAACCATCCATTCCAAAAAAATATCACCAATTTACACAGTTTCTAGACTTAAGGAAATCACAAAACCATACATACCGAGCCACTATCTATTTCATAACCAGAGATATTCATGGATGGAAAAAAGACATACCTGTAACCAAGAGCACCTTAAAAATGTGAGTTAGCTGAGCGGTTTTTCCTCTGCTTGAAAGTCGGAGCCTAACCACAAAAAACACAGTTCAACAATAGCCCGACTAGGGTGGCGGCTAGTGGAAAGAGTAAGGGTGATGTGCAGTAAATGCACGTCGCTTCCACCCCCAGTTAATTAATTCGTTAGTAAACGCCAGCCAGCTTCCCATTAACTCATTCAATTAAACCATGTATCGAAACCATCACCCACTAATTGGAAATAGTGCGATCCATATCACATTTATACATTTCCAACTTATGTCATAACATAAATCAACCATGTTTCATATAACTCAATCAAATCGCATAGCTATTAACTTGTTAGCCAGGATTAACTATGATCATTTCAATTTCAATGCATGTAGAGTAGTATATTAGCACAGTTTAATTCCTTCCTTTTTCATTTTGTTACATTGCTTTTATTTCTTTTCCACTGCTCTTATATATTATTACTAACATGTCTCTTGTGCAGGTGTCCCAGTAATGGATCCAAGAATAGATAGCAATGATAACAATGGATAACATATGTCGTTGTAACATAAAATTTGAGCCTAGAGCAACAAAAAAAACACATAACATGCCTTATTCATCATCCAATGGCCACAATTAGAACCAACCCATAATAATCCCTATCCATCACCAATAAAAACAAGATCTCATCAACCATGTAAGCAGTGTCGAACGGTGGCACAACCATAAAATAAGAACCATATATTATCTCCCAATCTACAAAGGGGTCTCACCTACTAGTATTATTTATCTTGTTAGCTTATAATAATACGCTTTAGCAATACTTTGCGGGCAAAAACTTCGTTGCGATTTTAATCATCAACAAACTGGAAACTCCACAAGGAAATTTGTTTTCAACATATTTAGAACTCAAAACTCATGGTTTCGTAGACTGAGAACAATAGGTCAAGAAGATATGACCAGGAAGATTATGCAACAGGGGGAAATGAAGGGATTAAATGGAAAAATGACCGGGAATTTGGGAATAACTCATGAAAAGTGTTAAGTATGAGGGGTTTTACCACTGTATGCATAATCCTTCAACTAGAGTCTTCTCTTTACTTCAAGGAGAAAATTGATAAATTTTCTCTTTAAAATCTCAAATGGATGAAGAAATGGCAAGAAGAAGCGGGAGGTAACCAATTCTTTATAAGACAACAGTGGAAACAGATAACAAATTCAAGGGTGCCTTTAAGGGAAACATCGTAACAACTATGTAAGCTTGATTTTTATTGACTAACAATGATTTGCAGGAGTGTCACTGTGGCAGACTGATCCAACGTCTTATTTTGACCAAATTAATTAAAATATGGTAGGAAGCAAAATCATGACAGAAAAAATGCAAGTTTAAAACAACAACAATAAAAGACAGAAATGAAAAAGCAACAAGAAATGTTTTATCACAGAAGGCATAAGTCAAACTACTGTAAAGCAGAAAAGAGAAGCACAAAATTGAAAGCAGATCTAGGCTACTAGTATACAGAAAATATGAACAACATTAGAACTTTTCACGTCGGTCCCTCATAATGTTTCAAACGAGAACCGTTAGTGTTGCAGAAAAAAAATTGCTCCTATAAATCCTTTGGAATGTAAGAGTTAGTGTCTAGGACAAAAGAAATTTTGAAAGGACCCAGAAATAACACTTGGAACTCCAAAGTGATCATCATCCCCTTAACATATATGATTAGATCATCAAGGTAGATATGGGCATTGATCAATTCATCAAGAGTTGTGTGTATAGGTCTTTTAAAAGCGGTACTTGCATCAGGTAAACCAGAAAATAGGCATTTACAAGTCATGGTACCCCAATTTGTGATAAGAGTGGTTTTGTGAACATCTTCCCCTTTTCCCTTGATTTTACTGTAACCCAAAATTTTGTCAAGCAAGGGCCTCATTTGTGACCTTACAAGCTGCTGCAAAATCATTTCTATATTGAGGGGAGGAAAATGATTTCTCATAATATCTTGACTAAAAGTGTGAAAACTAATGCAGGTTCTAATACGATCAGGGATATTCGAAACATGTACCCAATTGGAAACCCATTTAGAGTAGACTGGAAAAATAATCCCAACCTTTAAGAAATTTTCCAACTCCCTTTGAAAATTTGCTTTAGATGCAGAGTTAATAAGTCTTTGTTTTTACCTATCTGTTTCATGCCTTCCTTGATGCGAATAACATGTTGTGTAAGACCAGGATCAAAATCACGAAGATCCTCATAAGACCAAGCAAAAACATCTTGAAATCCACCAAGTAGTTTGGCAAACCTCATTTCTTCTTTATCGAAACATTTGGCACCTATTTTAACATTATTTGAAGATTAGAGTGCCCCAATGTTCAAGGAGATGGTTTCACCCACCTTCCTTTGTAACTCCTCTTCTTTCTGTTCTTATTTATTTCCTACACCACCCAATGAAGACGAACTCTCAAGAGGAATCAAGACCTTAGGAATCTTGTCATCTTCTATGGATATAATTTCCATGGGCTTAGGAGGTTCATATTGAATGAAAGCACAACCACTCTCATCGTTAGGGGGGGGCTTCCAAGATTCTACATCGTCAGGGATATGTGGATGATATAGAGATTTAAAAGAACAATCATGCCTGTGAGGCAAAGATTGTTGATTAGGAGAAGTTGCAAATATAGCCAACCAATCAACCATTGAATTTAACTCCCTCTTAACATGAGTGATGTTGAAAGATAATAGGTTCGAGATAAGTGCCCAAACAGTTTAGGTATATTGTTCCATCAACTTGTTGCTAGGAGAGTAAATTTTACGTACCAGGTTCACAACAAGCTCAAAATATCCAAAAACTGAAAGGTGAACACAACTGAGATTATAGGCGTTTTCAATGCCTAATAATAAATCTTCGAATTCAGTGACATGGTTTGTACAAGCAAACTCTAACCTGTAAGAAAAATCATGAATTTTCCCTATAGGGGAAACCAAGATAATGCCAGCCCCATTACCTTCATCAAAGCACGAACGATCAAAGTGCATGTGCCACATATCATCATCTAAATCGATTTGTTCCAAAGGAATATTATCCTCCTCAGCAAAGATGGAATATACTCCTAGATCTTCCTCGATATAGTTTACACTAAGTTGTGGAACACTCTCTATGTAGGGTGAAATCCTTCCCTCTCTAAGGACTATAATGTTCTTACCATTCCAAGGAATGAATAAACGTGTCCTGTTGAGTGAGAGGTATCCACCTGTTAAGGCTTTCCAATCTCTTCCCAATATAATTGAGTAATTTCTTACATGCATATCGATTACCTGAATACTAAGGGTTGCCCTTATTTTAGGGTGTGCGCACAAAACTAAGGTTACATCTTTAATATCACCTATGGTCATTTGTTGTAGGCTATTATAGGAGAGCATGCTTCTGGTGTTTTCATTTGTACAAGACAAGCCTATCTCTTCCATAATAATCTTCAACATCACACTTGGGCCCGAACCGCCATCAATGAGGCAACAATGGGCGATCTTATCCATAATATTTACAAAAATATAAAAAGGGGGATTTTTTATAGGGTATCTAAATTTATGTACACCTACTTTATTTACATATGAATCCTCTTCATTTACCTCTTCAGAAAGATTGGCTACAACGAAATATTTTCCTTCCATGAATTGTTTCAGATGCATCTATTGTTCAGGGACGACAACCATGTCTAGAAGGGTTGCATCTTCTTTGATGTTGGCCAACTGATTTAAGATATTCTACTTGGAAGAGGGGAGAGGGGAAGTAATTCCTGGACTCTCAGAAACCTTAGGAACCTAAACAGTAGCAGCAATTGAGGATGAGCTCGGGCTAGAAGAACTGCGGGGAGGATCAAATTTTCCCTTGGGAGCATAGGCTTTGTTCCTAGTATTGATGACCATGACATCTTCGGGCTCTGAAAAATCTAGGATAGCGATAGTAGCTTCTGGTATCTTACCAAAGATATTATCTCTGACACTCTTCTTTAACTCACATGTGGTTTCCTCGTGGTCTTCCTCGCAGAAGTTACACCAACTTTGAGGAAAGATAGCTTTAGGCTGAAAATTATTTTCAAACAGATTTCTAAAGGGGGGTATAGAAGAGGATGAAGCTCCAGAGGTGAGAGGGGAGACAATTCCCTTTCACTCGAACACTATTATACGATTTTTCATATCTTGTACTAGCTGTAAGAGGGAGGACATGTCCATCTATTTAACTAATTTTCCCTGGGGAAGAACTGTTCTTTCAAGTTGTTCTTCATACTCTGAGCAAGTATGCAGAGCGGAACCAAGATTATCAATGGATTTTTCCTCAAGCCCATGATGTTAGAGGGAAGGTAATGCATTGTAGTAATGCATGAAAGTGGCTTGGTTTTGAGGTCAAACGAGTTCAGGGATTTGATTGTATAACTTGGTGAAACACAAGTTGAAGGACTTGATGGTCTCACCATCCTTAAAGGTGATGTTATTGTATTCCCGTAACTTCTCGGTTGGGATTTTAGATTGCCCATAAGTGGATCTGAACCAATTGATTAACTCCTCCCAAGTAGACATAATATTAGGAGGAAGGTCAAAGAAATCGGCCGCAACCTTTCCTTCCAAGGAATTGACGAATAAGCACATGCAAGTATCATTGTCATTGGCTCCTATGTTATGACAAGCATTAGAAAATGCCACTAGGTTTTCGTTTGTAGTGACAATGTTATTTCCTAAAAACCTAGGAATATGTTCTTTCAATTTAGGAAGTGGACGAGTAGCAGGTGCTAGGTTAAGAGGAGAGGACACATGCCATGGTGTGGTTGTGGCGTCTTCTTCAAACTGAAAAAGCCTATACTTTTTAATAAATTTGGTGGGATTGGTGGTATATTGGACAAGGATATGGTGGTTGTATAAGCTACCAATTACTGATGAAGATGAAGACTGAGAAGATGAAGAACTTCCAGTGCCACCAGAGCCACCACTATATGCCATCTTGTGGATGATAGATGAGGGAAAGAAAGACGAACTGGATGAATCAGACAAATTTCTCCTTAGAAAACTTCGTTGGGTAGATAACACAACATTCCTTCTTCCTATTTCAGCAATAGGATTAATTTCAGGTGATAAACCTCTTCTTCTTCTAGAAACACGAGAGTATAAGGAAATGAAAGAAAGGACAAAACTGAAGAAACAAGTTGATTTCTAGGCTGTCTACATCTAGCTTTCAATCATTCTTGAGCGCTAATATCTCGTTCACTTGCTGCCCATGAATGGTTAAGCTCAACACGGGTATTGGCAGTGTCTAAAATGGTATAACAGATTCAAAGCAATGTTGGTCCGATCTTGAAGACCGGGCTCAATATTGGGCTACCTTGCAATAGACACAATCATTAAGAAATAAAACAATCAAAGATTCAATATATGAAAAATAGATGTATCGATGAAAATCGAGTATAAAAATTAACCAGAGAGATATCGAAGATCTCCCCAGTATGGTCGCCAAATAAATGTTGAGGAAAATATATGAAATGATCTTACTCAAGCATTTTTAGATTCTTCTTGGCTAAAGAAAAATAGACGAGAATATCACCCTATGTTTATAGCCATCAAAAATAAAATCCTAACACACAAGTATTGATTACAAGTGCTTAGGCTAGTCTTTTTACAATTAAAAGCTTGCTAGAAAATTCATTTTAATATGATTTTCTGAATATAATAGTTGTTGAAATAAATGTAGAGATAGAAGTAAAGACACCAAGATGATAATCACGACATATGAGACATAAAGAAATCCTTTATTTCATTCCAATTCACCAAAGAGTCATTCTTTTTACAAAATTTCATGCAAAAATTTTGGACCAAATTCAAACTTAGACATCCCCGATGGAACATACAAAAGGAACTCTGACAGAAAATAAAAAACTGAACTCTAAAATATGGATCAACTTGCCACAGATTGATGCCCACGCGACTCTACACAATATCCTTTGTCAGTCATGAAAACTAATTCAGAAACAGACAAGTCTACACAGACTATCAAAGATAGATCAACACCTTTGAAAAACAAGTGTCTGAATGATGTAGATCAACCCTGAATCTTGTTGTCTACAATAAGACCCTGCTATCATAAAAAAGAATTAGTCTTGTCAAAAATTAAGGAATGAATGAAAACTAAACTATCTCAACATAAACTCAAATATAAAACCTTAGTATGCTTCTCCTTCTATCTTCCCCTTGTTCCTCCCTTTCATTTTTCCTTTAAGCAGATTAGAATTGGTTGAAGTAGTTGAAATACCTCATTATTTAAGTTAACTAAAGATTCAACCAACTTTTTAGTTAGGGGGAAAAGTAATAATCGTAATAAGGGTTATAAATAAATAATAACTAGTAGGTGGGACCCCTTGTGACTCCCTTTATCTTCTTAACAATCATAACATAACTAGTTAATTAAGAAAAACACCCCTCCTTGTGGCTCCCATCATCACATTAACATTTGACAATTTAGCTCATTGACGTTTGAAATTATTTTCAAAAATATATTACTCATATATCCAAAGAAAACATGCTTTCCAAAACTTCTGAAGTCAATTGTCATCAACAATAAATAACATAAAAACTCATAAACCATATTTCCCACTCTAAGATGCAATCTTTCCTTGATTGTTGTTGTCACCCTTTGATTTTTCTGAATTTTCCTTTGGTTGCGCTGAGCCTTTAGGCCTAATCTCACTAATCACGTGAGAACAATCATCCCTCAAATGCATCCGGGAAGACACAGATTTATTAGAGCCATTAGAGGGTGAGGAAGGGGCAACAATGGCTTTTCCTTTGTCAAGGGCATGGTGGGTATCGATTTTAAAATTTTTTCTAGCATGAGAGGATTGAACTGGTGAGTGGATAGGTGTAGATTGGGAAATCTGGTTAACAGGCGGGGGAGCAGGTAAGGACAAATTGGGCCAGCCACGATGCTGGGAGACTACTGGGTGGACAATATCTTGCCATCCATCATTTTCAGAAACCTTGGATTGCAATGAGACATGAGGGGGCATGGGAATACCAAGGGCTTGTGGATATTGGAAGGGAGGCATTTCAGGCCTAGGTTGGACCACCCCTTGCCCAATCCAATTGAAAAATCTGGCCTGAAACAACTGGCCTAAATCTTGCGAGTCAACATCAAAGTGTATGGAGAATCTTATCCTTCTTGGGCCTCTGTTCCAATTACCTCTCCCTCGGTTTCCTCTTCCATGGCTACCTCGGCTGAAAAAGCTCATTCCTGCATGCATGATTGATTAGAAAATAGTCCTTTTAACAACCATACATGAAAACTCTTTAAAAATATGAAATAGATTTTGGATCAGCAACATATCAGACTCATGCAATCCAATCCATACAAATTGTTTAACCATTGTTGATGAGCAGGGGGTGAACAAAAGGTTCTGGGATATATGAGGGGTTTGTATTGAGCGAAAAATGATAAAATGAGGGGGAACAGAAACATGGTTACTGCTCAAAGACAACAACAATCAACTGTAATGAAAACCAAATAAAATGTCACTGTGATCCAACCAAGAAAATGCGACTTCAAACTTCTTTAATACATAACTCTTCTTGACTGTAATTAAATTTTAGAACATGGAGTGAAAAATGAATGTGGGAAGGTGATGCGGCTGTAATTAGCGAAACACGAAATAATGATAGGGAAAGAGAGCAGATATTGTTCATAAAAGTAATTAAGTAATCCATAAAACCATTCTGTAAAAGGAAATAACACCAACCAAATGACCACTGTGACCCAAAAAACAACTACTGTGCACAGTTCAAACAATTATGTGCATTAACTTGCTCATTGTTCGTAATCAAATATTTAACACAACGTCATCAAACAAGACAATATGCATTCTGCAACAACCTGTAGGGGAGCTCTGTTTCATCTCACTTATCCATTTAATATTTAAAAACAATTCCCAAATGAATACACAATCAATTATTTCCACTTTGTTCAGCGCCAACTTATCAACCACTGCGCACGGATTATTTCAATCATTAAATATAGACACAAAAATCATGTCTGATATCATCCTCTAATTCATTTAATAATTGAACTGTAATGAGATTACATTGTCACAGATCTTGTGCCTATCTCTGCTATGAAACATGATATTCATCAATACACATAATGAACATCCAAATACAACCATCAATATTTTAAATGCAAAGATCTTGACTTTCCATTTAACCTCACAGACATCCATCACCATTCAACACATACTATGCTGTGGAATACACAAGCATCCGATAAAAACACAAGAGCATTTTTGTGACTGTATAAGTTCAATCATTTTGAATATAAACATCCATAGTGTTGGACTGTCAATCCAATACAACAAGGCAACAAAAACATGCCTGATCTCATAACATACACCGATCAAAATGCAACAAATTCATATTAAAAAACCCGTGACCCTCTTTGATGGCACAATCAAATAATATCTATAACATATACAGTGGATGGCCATGCCATAATTACCACGATCGTAACACTCCATTTGGATATTAAAACACATATTCAAAGCAATCATTAACTCATATTAACATGTTGTAGGAACGCCACACACATACCCACGCATCACGCACGAAGCATTTCTGTGCATTAATCAATTGTAAACTAAATTTGGGTTAACAATTCAACAATTGTAATGTAAGAGACAACGACTGTGAATTCAAACCAATTCCCCAATCAACCCATTTCCATGCTGAGTTTGTCAATTCGATTTTCATAATAACTAATGTAGTGACTAAATACAAACCAACACCACTGTCAACATAATCAACAAAGATGAGTCAGAAATCAAACATTGTCGACAATACACCAACAAATCATAACAACCAATAGTATACCTGACGGCCATAACGGTTTCCTCTATCAAAACCCAGGCTTGAGAAATCGAGGGTTTTCTCTATGGACCAACACAGGGAGACATGGAGTCGATTCCCATCATCGATTGAGAACCTATGAGACCAATGGTGAACACACAGGGTATACCATGATTAACTTCGTATACAGGGTGATAATTTCCGTGATAGGAGAGACTAGGAACAAAGGGGCAAGGCTTCATTCTGGTTCTGTAACAACACTTAGAACACGCAGGGTATAACCCTCGTGGTTTTCCAAACAACCTAAGGATGTTGAGATAAGACAAGGCTGAGGAATAACAAGCACCTTAAGAAATACCTTTGGAAAAAGAACCATCGCAACCCACTGGGCAACATTAGTAACATGAACGAACTCATACCCAAGTGAAGAAAAGCGTAGTGACACAAGGCGTTTCAAACCCAGTAAACCCCATAACAACAAATGACTGGGTAAGGTGATAAGAAAGCATGGAGATGGCCAACCAATCTGGAATGAATAAAAAAAATTTTAACCAAGACCAACAAGGATGATAGAGGGCTTTCATGGTTCCTAGAACCCAGAAAGATCAATAAAACTATGACTCCAACATTACTGCAATGAAACCCACACCAACCATCCATTCCAGAAAAATATCACCAATTTACATAGTTTCCAGACTTAAGGAAAGCACAAACCCATACATATCGAGCCACTATCTATTTCATAACCAAAGCAATTCATGGATGGCAAAAAGACATACATGTAACCAAGAGCACCTTAAAAACACGAGTTAGCCGATCGGTTCTTCCTCTGCTCGAAAGTCGGAGCCTAACCACAACAAACACAATTGAAAAATAGCCCAACTAGGGTGGCGGCCAGTGGAAAGAGTAAGGGTGACGTGCAGTAAATGCACGTCGTCTCCACCCCCAGTCAATTAATTCCTTAGTACACGCCAACCAACTTCCCATTAACTCATTCAATTAAACCATGTATCGAAACCATCACCCACTAATTTCCAATAGCGCGATCCATATCACATTTATCCATTTCCAACTTATTCCATAACATAAATCAACCATGTTTCATATAACTCAATCAAATCGCATAGATATTAACTTGTTAGCTAGGATTAACTATGATCATTTCAGTTTCAATGCATGTAGAGTAGTATATTAGCACAGTTTAATTCCTTCATTTTGCATTTTGTTACATTGATTTATTTCTTTTCCACTTCTCTTATATATTATTACTAACATGTCTCTTGTGCAGGTGTCCCAGTAATGGATCCAAGAACAGATAGAAATGATAACAATGGATAACATATGTCGTTGTAACATAAAATTTGAGCCTAGAGAAGCTGAAAAAACACATAACATGCCTTATTCATCATCCAATGGTCGCAATTAGAACCAACCCATAATAAGACCTATCCATCTCCAATAAAAACAATATCTCATCAACCATGTAAGCAGTGTCGAGCGATGGCACAACCATAAAATAAGAACTGGATATTGTCTCCCAATATACAAAGGGGTCCCACCTACTAGTATTATTTATATTGTTAGCTTATAATAATAGGCTTTAACAATACTTTGCGGGTGAAAACTTCGTTGCAATTTTAATCGTCAACACAGTGGATCACATCCACCACAATAACATACAACTACTATCCAAAGACATACAGTCTCCACAACAATCGTATCATTTGGCATCAACCTGCATAAAACTATATCATGATATAAAATGAATCATATGGGCCATTCTTCCACTCACATCTGTGAGATATGGAAGAGAATCTGCCCCCATAAGGTAAAACATTATCCATGGGCTATCTGGACTATTCTCCCCAAGCATAGAAGAATAATTGTCCCTGATTTCTGAACCTAGATAATTCACCTAACTGGGAAATTCCTCCGACACTTATCATAGTTGATCCAGATTTTATGAGTAGAATGAAATGAATACAGATTATTAATAGGTGATTAACACAAAATAACAGAGATACAGTAAAACTGGTTTTCTATTGAATAACGAAATAAGTTGAAACTGTAAAATGTAGCGGAAACAAGCTTGCTGGAATGGTGGCGGCTTATCTCTGAGAAGAGATGTGACGGCTGCGTGAATTCGCAAGAAGAATATTACAATGAGGATCTGAAGGAATTTTTAAAATAAACAAGAATGCCAAAACCCTAGACATCCAAAAACCTAACCCTAGGAGATGAAGCGCCAAAAGTCATGTGGGCCCCGTTTGGGTAAGTTAGTACATTAACTTCCCGGGGTCATAACTTTTGCATACGATCTCCGTTTTAGGCGCGTGATAGCCCGTTGGAAAGGTATCGCCGAGGAGATTAATTTTGGGGGCTCAATCATGCCTTCGTCTATCATTGAGAAGCTCGATCCCTAAAAACCTTCATTTAGGCCCTCGAAATGGCCTCGAAAGTTAAAACTGCTAAAAATAGTAAATTGCCAAAATTGTCAGAAAACTATTTTTAGCCAATTGGAAAAGGTGGGTGGCCATCAATATCCATGTGGATCAATCCTCCCTCCTTAGGAATCAATGTTATCCATTGCATTGAGGTGCCCCATTAGATGAGAAAATTTCTGTTGAATTTGGCCCTGGGTGAGCCACTTGCCTTGGTGCAGGAGCTGCCCTGCTTTGACGACTCGATAAAGCTGGATCCTTTGTTGTCGAGTGCCCTTGATCTGTGTGTCCACAATATGATCATTGGATGCCTGTTGTATGCAGTCAGGGTTGATTTCTGTGGGTGTCAGTTTTTTTTCTACTTCTGAGGTGTCTAATAATGGTGGGAAATAAGGGCGAAGGAGATCCACATTGAACACTGGGTGCAATCCAAGGAAAGGAGGAATGTTGATCTCAAAAGAATTATCCCCCACGGCCTTGGTGATAGTGTACGACCAATAACAAAGTGGGAGAAGCTTCTGATGGGGTCTTGTAAGGTGTTCTTTCTGCAAGTGCAACCAAAATTTGTCGCCCACCTGAAATGTATGTGGCACCCGATGTTGATCATGGTGATGTTTGTACTTGTCATTGGACTTCTGTAGGATATCCTGAACCTGTTGGCAGATGTGATGGATCCTCTCATTAAACCGGTTGGATTTGTCAGCTTCAGTTGGAGCAGGAGATGAGTCAGTTGAGGTGACCGCAAGGGGAAGTGCAACATCTATGGGACCCAATAGTTGGAATCCCAACCCCACCTGGAAGGGGCTGTGGCCGATTGAGCTATGCAGAGCTCAGTTGTAGCTATGGTGGACATAGGGAACGATCTCATCCCATCTATGAGGGTGCTTTGAATTATACATGCGAAGGATATGCACAATCGTTCAATTTACAACCTCAGTTTGGCCATCTGTCTGGGGGTGGAAGGCCGTGGATTTGGTGAGCTTGGTGTCCAACAGTGACCAGAGGCTCGACCAGAATGTGCTAAGAAATCGACTATCCCGATATGAGACAATGGTTTGTGGGATTCCAAAATGTACCCAGACTCTTTCAAAGAACATCTTGGCAGTGGACTCTGCTGTGATGCTCTTCTTGCAGGTAACCAAAATCACCATCTTAGAAAAGTGATCAACAACCACAAAAACACAGTCATTTCCTCGCTTGGTGGACGAGAGGCCTAACATGTAGTCCATTGAGATGGATTCCATGGCCTGTCAAGAGTAGGAAGAGGGGTGTACATGCCTTGTTTCTTAGTGGTCAGTTTGGCAATAGCAGAGGTAGTGTAGGACTTGATATACTTGCTGACCTCCTGTCGAAGTTTCGGCCAGTAGAAATGTTTCTGTAGCATCACCACTCTCTTTTCGACGCTGAAGTGTCCTGCCACCCGACTATAGTGTGCTTCCTAGATCAGCTTCGCTCACTCACTTGATGGAACATAGATATGGCCCAGACGACACAACAACCCGTCCTAAAGTCAGGGTCCGTCTCATAGATTTGAGGCCATCCAGATGTCTCATGGCCGCAAGAGTCTAGCATTGTGGTGAGTGTCGTGTCTGGTGGTATTCTAAGGCAATCAATGACGTGATTGGTGCTTCCTGTTTTATACTTGATGTTGAGGTGGAATTTTTACAAGTATGTGGGCCACTTTTGATGGTGGTCATTCTACAATTTTCCCTGTGTCTGCATGAACTACAGTGGCTTATGATCAGTGTGGATGACTGTCTCCTTCCCAAGAATGTAATGTCTCCACTAGCGGCAGGCTTGCACAATGGAGTACATTTCTTTTTCATAAGTAGGGTACTTACAGACAATATCTGACGGTGTCTCACTATGATAGGCCACGAGGTGGCCGTGCTGAGTGAGAACAACGCCCATAGCATAGTCTGAAGCATCTGTCTCGATCTCAAAGGGATGTTGCAGGTCTAGTAGTGAAAGTACTGGGGCTAAGCACAAGCGTTGCTTCAAATCATTGAACGCTTGTTGTTGGGACTGGCCCCACAAAAATTTCTCCTTACCACCACCCCTGTTTATTTGGCTGAGGGCCCATGCAATATGGGAGAATCCCAACACGAACCTACGATAGAAATTAGCAAGGCCCAAGAAGCTCCAAAGCTCGGTGAGTGTTGTTGGGGCTGGCCAGTCACAGATGACTTGGATCTTGGCTAGATCCACATGTATGCCATGCTGATCAATGATGTAGCCCAGGTAATGGACCTTGTCCATGCTAAAGGAGAATTTTTCCAAGTTGGCGTATAGCTTGTGCTGTCATAGGGTGTGCAGAACCTACTGAATATGCTGCAAGTGTTCGACCTAAGTCTTGGTGTAAATTAGAATGACATCCAGATATGCCACCACAAAAGTATTGGTGAATGGTCACATAATATTGTCCATCATCCTCATGAAAGTGGCTAGAGCATTTGTCAAACCAAAGGGCATGACCAACCATTCAAAAAGGCCTTCCTTTGACTTGAAGGCGGTCTTCCATACATTTGTCTGTTCTATTGAGACCTGGTGGTAGCTGGACTTCAAATCAATCTTACTAAAGTATTTGGACCCCGTGAGTTGATCAAGGAGGTTGTCTATTCGGGGAATCGGGTGCCGATTTCTGACTGTGATTTATTCAGAGCCTGGTATTCAATACAGAGTCACCAAGTTCCATATTTCTTCTGTACCAACACGATTGGGATCCCGTAAGGTGATGAGATGGGACATATATGCCCCTTGTGGAGCATTTCTTGGATCTGTCACTTGATCTCCTCATTCTCTAATAAAGAGCGGCGATAGACTGGTCCATTGGGCAGCGGTGCGCCGGGGCTCAGATTGATGGGGTGCTTGACCTGGCAGCGCAGAGGTACCCCTATAGGTGAGGAGAATATATATGAGTATTCTTCCACGACCTTATATACTTTCTTCTGTTGTGTGGAGAGGTCGACCACAAAGACCCTGGATGTGTTTGTGATATTTCGCTTATTCTGAGAGAGAATCATGAAGAATACAAACTTCCCCGTCTGAGAGATGACCTTCCTGCATTGCTTAGCAGAGATCAAGGAAATAGTACTAGGTGGGACTGCCTCAGGTATCCTGTACAATTTCCTATTCAAAGTAATAATAACACTACAAGGCCTAGAATCATATACAACATGACGTTTCCATAAATAAGGTTGGCCCAAAAGAACATCAAAAACTTCAAGAGGAGCAACATCACACAATACCTCGTCTTTGAAGGGCTTGATGTCGTACGAAATTCGAAACTGTTGGTTGACGCAGAGATCGCTTCCTTAGCGGAGCCATCCAATGGTGTAGGGTTGTGGGTGTGGAATTGTTGGCAGGGCCATTTGTTTGAAAACCTCTGCTGAGATAAGGTTTTTCTGGCTACCGCTATCAACGATGAAGTGCAACAGGGTGCCTTTTACCCACATCTGGGAATGGAAGAGGTGCTCTCCTTCTTCTGGCTCGTCTGGTTCACTAGGATGGAGCTTGGTCGTAGCAATAGTGGCACTGGGTTCCGCTTCAATGATTCATCTTCCCCTTTCTGGTTTTGGCTAAGAGTTAGAATCCACATCTAATTCAGAGGCTTTCACTTCAGCCACTAGTGACTGCTTTGAGCGGCAGTCAGTAGTGTTATGCCAAGGGATCTTATGGAAGTCACACCACTTCCCAATATCTTTCTTTGTCTTTCCGATGTCCTTCTTTCCTTGTGGCTTGGACTGGTTGTCCTGATACTGTCCATATTTACTCTGTCTTTTGATCTATGGGTTGGGGAATCCCTTTCCTGGATTTTGTTGTGACGGGTTCCCAGGCCCAAATTGCTGCGTCTTTTGTTTGAGCTTTTGCTTAATTTTAACGACATATCGGTAGGCCGCGCCCAAGTATGAGATGTCCAGAAATTCCATTTTGGTCTGGATGTATCTATGCAAAGCACCGCTATACGTGAGCACTAGATGTCTCTCCGAATCTTTGATACCCATCTTGGTGCGCAAGGTATGGAAGATATTTGTGAAATCTGGCACTGCTTGTTCTCTTTCTTGCTGCAGTGTGGTCCATTTGGTATACAGGTCGTCATAAATTCCAACAGGGTAGTATTGTTCCTTAATAGCATCCTTGAAGGATTCCCAGGTGGCCGTGACTGAAAATAATGAGGTTTCCTCTGTTTCCTTTTGCTCACAGAAAGTTTCCCACCAATCTTTGACATGGGGAACGACTTTGAGGAGTGAAAAAGTAATATTTTCTCTATTCGAAAAGTTATGGACAAAAAAATACCCTTCTAGTAGATTCAACCACTTGTCTACAACATCCACATCTATCTGACCTTCAAATATAGGAATATCAAAGTTTATTTGTACCTTTAAGGGGGAGGCGCCTCCGTTCGAACAAGATATGTCGCCTTTTGGTAGCCGCTGAAGGATTTGTGAAAAACTATCCATCATCTCGTTCCTTTGTTGCGTGAGGGATTCCTCAATCAACAGTTTGAAAGGATCTCCTGTCCCGTCATCTTTCTTTTCTCCTACCATGAGAGGTCACTTGGGCATGCGAGAGCTTCCGTCCTCAAGTGAAACAAGCTCGAGACCCAACTCTTTGTACTCTGACCTCGTTGGGGACATGCATTAAGATGGCAAGAAGCAGACCGCTCTGATACCACTGATCTGGATTTTATGAGAAGAATGAAATGAATACAGATTATTAACAGGTGCTTAACACAAAATAACAGAGATACAGTAAAACTGGTTTTCTATTCAATAACGAAATAAGCTGAAACTATAAAATGCAACGAAAACAAGATTGCTGGAATGGTGGCGGCTTATCTCTGAGAAGAGATGTGACGGTTGTAGGCATTCGCAAGAAGAAGATTACAATGAGGATTTGAAGGAATTTTTACAATAAACAAGAATTCCAAAACCCTATACATCCAAAAACCTAACCCTAGGAGATGAAGCGCCAAAAGTCATGTGGGCCTCGTTTGGGTAAGTTAGTACATCAACTTCCCGGGGTCGTAACTTTTGCATACGATCTCCGTTTTAGGCATGTGATAGCCTGTTGGAAAGGTATCATTGAGGAGATTCATTTTGGGGGCTCAATCATGCCTTTGGATATTGTTGAAAATATTGATCCTTAAAAACCTTCATTTAGGCCCTCAAAATGGCCCCGGAAGTTAAAACTGCTAAAAATAGTAAATTGTCAAAATTGTCAGAAAACTGTTTTGAGCCAGTTGGAAAAGGTGGGTGGCCACCGATATCCACCTGGATCAATCCTCCCTCCTTAGGAAGCAATGGTCTCCATTTCATTGAGGCCCCCCATCAGATGAGGAAATTTCTGCTAAATTTGGCCCCTGGTGAGCCACTTGCCTTGGTGCAAGAGCTGCCCTGCTTTGACGACTCGATAAAGATGGATACTTTGTTGTCGCATGCCTGTGATCTGTGTGTCCACAATCTGATAATTGGATGTATTTTGTATACAGTCAGGGTTGAGCTCTGTGGGTGTCAGCATTTCTACTACTTCTGAGGTGTCCAATAATGGTGGGAAATAAGGGCGAAGGAGATCCACGTTGAACACTAGGTGCAGGCCAAGGAAAGGAGGAATGTTGAGCTCAAAATAATTATCCCCCATGACCTTGGTGATTGTGTACAACCCATAATGGAGTGGGAGAAGCTTCCGATGGGGTCCTGTAAGGCATTCTTTCTCCAAGTGTAACCAAACTTTGTCGTCCACCTGAAACTTATGTGGCACCTGATGTTGATCATGGCGTTATTTGTACTTGTCATTGGACTTTTGTAGGATATCTTGAATCTGTTGGCAGATGTGCTGGATTCTCTCAATGAACCGGTTGGCTTTGTCAGCTTCAGTTGGAGCAGGAGATGAGTCGGTCGAGGTAACCGCAAGAGGAAGTGCAACATCTATGGGACCCAATGGTTGGAATCCCAACCCCACCTGAAAGGGGTTGTGCCTGGTTGAGCTATGCAAAGCTAGGTTGTAGCTATGCTGGACATAGGGAAGGCTCTCATCCCATGTGCGAGGGTGCTTTGAATTATACATGTGAAGGATATGCACAATCATTCGATTTACAACCTCGGGTTGGCCATCTATCTGGGGGTGGAAGGCCATGGATTTGGTGAGCTTGGTGTCTAGCAGTGACCAGAGGCTTGACCAGAATGTGCTGAGAAATCAACTATCCCAATATGAGACAATGGTTTGTGGGATTCGAAAATGTACCCAGACTCTTTCAAAGAAGAGCTTGGCAGTGGCCTCTGCTGTGATGCTCTTCTTGTAGGCAACCAGAATCACCATCTTAGAAAAGCGATCAACAACCACAAAAACACAGTCATTTCCCCGCTTGGTGGATGGGAGGCCCGACATGTGGTCCATTGAGATGGATTGCCATGGCCTGTCAGGAGTAGGAAGAGGGGTGTACAGGCCCTGTTTCTTAGTGGTCAGTTTGGCAATAGCACAGGTAATGCAGGACCTAATATACTTGCTGACCTCCTGTCGAAATATCGGCCAGTAGAAATGTTTCTGTAGCATTTCCACTATCGTTTCGATGCCGAAGTGTTCTGCCACCCGACTGTAGTGGGATTCCCAAATCAGCTTCGCTCGCTCACTTGATGGAACAGATATATGGTCCAGACGACACAACAACCCGTCATGAAGATGGAAATTATCAACAACTGTGTTTGCACCCAACATTTGGAAGGTGGTGGCGAAGTCAGGGTCTGTCTGATAGAGTTGAGGCCATCCAGATGTCTCATGTCCGCAAGAGTCTAGCATTGTGGTGAGTATCGCGACTGGCGGTCTGCTGAGGCAATCAACAATGCAATTGGTTCTTCCTGTTTTATACTTGATGTTGAGGTGGAATTGCTGCAAGTATGTGGACAAATTTTGATGGCGGTCATTCTACAATTTTCCCTGTGTCTGCATGAACTACAGTGGCTTATGATCAGTGTAGCTGACTGTCTCCTTCCCAAGAATTAATGTCTCCACTGGCGGTAGGCTTGCACAATGGAGTGAATTTCCTTTTCATAAGTAGGGTACTTACAGACAGTATCTGAGAGTGTGTCACTATGATAGGCAACGGGTTGGCCGTGCTGAGTGAGAACGACGCCCACAACATAGTCTAAAGCGTCTGTCTCGATCTCAAAGGGATGTTGCAGGTCTGGTAGTGAAAGTATTGGGGCTGAGCACAAGCGCTGATTCAAATCATCGAAATCTTGTTGTTGGGACTGGACCCACAAAAAATTTTCCTTACCACCATCTCTGTTTATTTGGCTGAGGGCCCATGCAATATGGGAGAATACCAACATGAACCTGCAGTAGAAATTGGCAAGGCCCAAGAAGCTCCGAAGCTCAGTGAGTGTTATTGGGGCTGGACAGTCACGGATGACTTGGATCTTGGTTGGATCCACATGTACACCATGCTGATAAATGATGTATCCCAGGTAATGGACCCTGTCCATGCCGAAGGAGAAATTTTCCAAGTTGGTGTATAGCTTGTGCTGCCGCAGGGTGTACAGAACTTGTTGATTATGCTACAAGTGTTCGACCCAAGTCTTGTTGTAAATTAGAATGTCATCCTGATACACCACTCCAAAAGTATTGGTGAATGGTCACAATATATCATCCCTCATCCTCATGAAAGTGGCTGGAGCATTTGTCAAACCAAAGGACATGACCAACCATTCAAAAAGGCCTTCCTTTGACTTGAAGGAATTCTTCCATACATCTGTCTGTTCTATCAGGACCTGGTGGTAGCCAGAATTTAGATCAATCTTACAAAAGTATTTGGCCCCAATGAGTTGATCAAGGAGGTCATCGATTTGGGGAATTGGGTACCGGTTTCTGACTGTGATTTTATTCAGAGCCCAGTAATCAATACGAAGTCACCAAGTTCCATATTTCTTATGTACTAGGATGATTGGGCTCCTGCAAGGTGATGAACTGGGACGAATGTGCCCCTTGTGGATTAGTTCTTGGATTTGTCATTTGATATCCTCATTCTCTAATAAAGAGAAGTGATAGACTGGCCCATTGGTCAACATTGTGCTAGGGGTCAGATCGATGGGGTGCTTGACCTGGCAGTGCAGAGGTACCCATGTAGGTGAGGAGAAGATATCCAAGTATTCTTCCACGACCTTATCTACTTGCTTCTGCTGTGTGGAGAGGTCGGCTGCAGAGACCCTAGATGTGGCTATGATCTTTCTCTTATTATGAGAGCGAATAACGAAGAAGACAAACTTCCCCATCTGAGAGATGACCTTCCTGCATTGCTTAGCAGATATCAAGGAAATAACACTAGGTGGGACTGCCTCGAGTATCCTGTACAATTTCCTGTTCAAAGTAATAATAACACTATGAGGCCTTGAGTCATATACATCATGAAATTTACATAAATAATTTTGTCCCAAAAGAACATCACAAACTTCAAGAGGAGAAACATCACACAATACCTCGTCTTTGAAGGGCTTGATGTCATATGATAGTTTGCACTGTTGGTTAATGCAGAGATCGCTTCCTTGGCAGAGCCATCCAATGGTGTAGGGATGTGGGTGTGGCGTTGTTGGCAGGGCCAGCCGCTTGATAACCTATGCTGATATGAGGTTCTTCTGGCTACCGCTATCAACGATGAAGTGGAGTGAGGTGCCTTTTACCCACATCTTTGAATGGAAGAGGTGTTCTCCTTCTTCTGGCTCGTCTAGTTCACTAGGCTGGAGCTTGGTGGTATCAACAGTGGCATTGGGTTCTGTGTCAATGATCCATCTTCCCCTTTCTGGTTCTGGGTCAGAGTCAGAATCCACATCTGATTCAGAGGCTTTCACTTCAGCCACCAACGACTGCTTTGAGTGGTAGTCAACAGTATTATGCCAAGGGCTCTTATGGAAGTCGCACCACTTCCCGATATCTTTCTTTGTCTTTTTAGTGTCCTTCTTTCCTTGCGTCTTGGAATGTATTTCCTGATACTTTCCATCTTTACTCTGTCCTTTGTTCTATGGGTTGGGGTCGCCCTTTCCTAGATTTTGTTGTGAGGGGTTCCCTGGCCCAAATTGCCGCATCTTTTGTTTGAGCTTCTGCTTGATTTTGATGGCATATCTGTAGGCTGTTCCCAAGGATGAGATGTCCATAAATTCCATTTTGGTCTGGATGTATATATGCACAATACCGTGATACTTGAGCACCAAATTTCGCTCCGAATATTTGATACCTAGCTTGGTGTGCAAGGCATGGAATATATTTGTGAAATCTAGCATTGCTTGGTCTCTTTCTTGCCGCAGTGTGGTCCATTTGGTATACAGGTCATCATAACTTCTGACGGGATAGTATTGTTCCTTAATAACATCCTTGAAGGATTCCTAGGTGGCCATGAATGAAAATAATGAGGTTTCCTCTGTTTCCTTTTGCTCATAGAAAGTTTCCCACCAATATTTGACATGGGGAACGACTTTGAGGAGTGCAAAAGTAATCTTTTCTCTATTTGAAAAGTTATGGACAGAAAAATAACCTTCCAGTAGATTCAAACACTTGTCTACAACATCTTCATCTATCTGACCTTCAAATATAGGAATATGGAAGTTTATTTGTACCTTGAAGGGGGCGACGCCTCCGTTTGAAGAAGATGTGTCGCCTATTGGTAGCCGCCGAAGGATTTGCGTGAAACCATCCATCATCTCGTTCCTCTATTGCGTGAGGGATTCCTCAATCAAAAGTTTGAAAGGATCTCCTATCTCATCATCTTTATTTTCTCCTTCCATGAGAGGTCGCTTGGTCATGAGAGAGCTTCTGTCTTGAAGAGAAACAAGCTTGAGACCCAACTCTTTGTACTTCGACCTCATTGGGGACATGCATTAAGACGACAAGGAGTAGACCGCTCTGATACCACTGATCCATATTTTATGAGCATAATGAAATGAATAAATATTATTAACAGGTGCTTAACACAAAATAACATAGATACAGTAAAACTAGGTTTCTATTCAATAACGAAATAAGGTGAAACTGTAAAATGCAGGGGAAACAAGCTTGTTGGAATGGTGGCGGCTTATCTCTGAGAAGAGATGTGTTGGCTGCGTGCATTCAAAAGAAGAAGATTAAAATGAGGATCTAAAGGATTTTTTACAATAAACAAGAATTCCAAAACCCTAGACATCCAAAAACCTAACCCTAGGAGATGAAGCGCCAAAAGTCATGTGGGCCCTGTTTGGGTAAGTTAGTACATCAACTTCCCGGGGTCGTAACGTTTGCATACAATCTTCGTTTTAGGCTTGTGATAGCCCGTTGGAAAGGTATCGTCGAGGAGATTCATTTTTGGCGCTCAATCATGCATTAAAGTATCCATGAGAATATCGATCCTAAAAAACCTTCATTTAGGACCTCAAAATTGCCCCAGAAGTTAAAACTGCTAAAAATAGTAAATTGCCAAAATTGTCAGAAAACTATTTTGAGCCAGTTGGAAAAGGTGGGTGGCCATAGATATCCATCTGGATCAATCCTCCCTCCTTAGGAATAAATGGTATCCATTTCATTGAGGTCCCCCATCAGATGAGGAAAGTTCTGCTAAATTTTTCCCCGGGTGAGCCACTTGCCTTGGTGCAGGAGCTGCCATGCTTTGATGACTCGATAAAGTTGGATCCTTTGTTTTCGAGTGCCCTTGATATATGTGTCCACAATCTAATCATTGGATTCCTATTGTATGCAGTCAGGTTTGAGATCTGTGGGTGTCATCTTTTCTACTACTTTTGAGGTGTCCAATAATGGTGGGAAATAAGGGCGAAGGAGATCCATGTTGAACACTGGGTGCAGGCCAAGGAAAGGAGGAATGGTGAGCTCAAAAAAATTATCCCCCATGGCCTTCGTGATAGTGTATGACCCATAAAAAAATGGTTGAATCTTTCGATGGGGTCCTGTAAGGCGTTCTTTCTGCAAGTGAAACCAAACTTTGTCGCCCACCTGAAACTTATGGGGCACCCGATGTTGATCATGGCATTGTTTGTACTTGTCATTGGAATTCTGTAGGATATCCTGAACCTGTTGGCAGATGTGCTGGATCTGCTCAATGAACCAGGTGGCTTTGTCAACTTCAGTTGGAGCAGAAGATAAATCAGTCGAGGTGACTGCAAGGGGAAGTGCAACATCTATGGGACCCAATGGTTGGAATCCTAACCCCACCTAAAAGGGGATGTGGCTGGTTGAGATATGCAGAGCTCGGTTGCAGCTATGTTGGACATAGGGAAGGATCTCATCCCATGTGCGAGGGTTCTTTGAATTATACATGCGAAGGATATGCACAATCATTCTATTTACAACCTCGGTTTGGCCATCTGTATGGGGGTGGAAGGCCGTGGATTTGGTGAGCTTGGTGTCCAGCAGTGACCAAAGGATCGACCAGAATGTGCTGAGAAATCGACTATCCCGATCTGAGACAATGGTTTGTGGGATTCCAAAATGTACCCAGACTCTTTCGAAGAAGAGCTTGGCAGTGGCCTCTGCTGTGATGCTCTTCTTGCAGGCAACTAGAATCACCATCTTAGAAAAGCGATCAACAACCACAAAAACAAAATCATTTCCCCGCTTGGTGGACGGGAGGACCAAGATGTAGTCCATTGAGATGGATTCCCATGGCCTGTCAGGAGTAGGAAGAGGGGTGTACAGGTCCTGTTTCTTAGTGGTCGGTTTGGCAATAGTACAGGCAGTGCAGGACCTAATATACTTGCTGACCACTTGTCGAAGCTTCGACCAGAAGAAATGTTTATGTAGAATCACCACTATATTTTCGACGCCAAAGTGTCCTACCACCCAAATGTAGTGGGATTTCCAGATCAACTTTGCTTGCTCCCTTGATGGAACACAGATATGGCCCAGACGACACAACAACCCATTCTGAAGATGGAAATTATCGACAACTGTGTTTTCACCCAACATTTGGTAGGTGGTGGCGAAGTCAGGGTCTGTCTCATATAGAGTAGGTCATCTAGATGTCTCATGGCCGCAATAGTCTAGCACCATGGTGAGTGCTACGACTTCCGGTCTGCTGAGGAAATCAGCGAAGCGATTGGTTCTTCCTGTTTTATTCTTGATGTTGAGGTGTCATTGTTGCAAGTATGTGGACCACTTTTGATGGTGGTCATTCTGAAATTTTCCCTGTGTCTACATGAACTACAGTGGCTTATGATCAGTGTGGATGACTGTCTCCTTCCCAAGAATGTAATGTCTCCACTGGTGGCAGGATTTCACAATGGATTACATTTCTTTGTCATAAGTAGGGTACTTACAGATAGTATATGACATTGTCTCACTATGATAGGCCACGCGATGGCCATGCTGAGTGAGAACGATGCCCACAACATAGTCTGAAGCATCTGTCTCGATCTCAAAGGGATGCTGCAGGTCTGGTAGTGAAATAACTAGGGCTGAGCACAAGCGGTTCTTCAAATCATCGAATGCTTGTTGTTCGGACTGGCCACATGCAAATTTCTCCTTACCACCACCCTTGTTTATTTGGATGAGGGCCCATGCAATATGGGAGAATCCCAACACAAACCTGCGGTAGAAATTGGCAAGGCCCAAGAAGCTCCGAAGTTCAGTGAGTGTTGTTGGGGCTAGCCAGTCATGGATGACTTGGATCTTTGCTTGATCCACATGTACGCCATGTTGATCAATGATGTAGTCCAGGTAATGGACGCTATCCATGCCAAAGGATCATTTTTCCAAGTTGGTGTATAGCTTGTGCTGTCGCAGGGTGTGCAAAACCTGCAGAATATGCTGCAAGTGTTCGAACCAAGTCTTGTTGTAAAATAGAATGTTATCCAGATACACCACTACACAAGTATTGGTGAATGGTCGTAGGATATCATCCATCATCCTCATGAAATTGGCTAGAGCATTTGTCAAACCAAAGGGCATGACCAACCATTCTGAAAGGCCTTCCTTTGACTTGAAGGCAGTCTTCCATACATTTGTCTGTTCTATCAGGACCTGGTGGTAGCCATATTTCAGATCAATCTTACTGAAGTATTTGGCCCCCGTGAGTTGATCAAGGAGGTCGTCGATTTGGGGAATCGGGTACCAGTCTCTGACTGTGATTTTATTCAAAGCCCAGTAATCAATACAGAGTCGCCAAGTTCCATCTTTCTTTTGTACTAGAATAATTGGGCTCCTGCAAGGTGATGAGCTGGGACGGATGTGCCCCTTGTGGAGAAGTTCTTGGATCTGTCGCTTGATCTCCTCATTCTCTAATAAAGAGCAACGATAGACTGGCCCAGTGGAAGTGGTGCATCGGGGGTCATATCGATGGGGTGCTTGACCTGGCAGTGCAGAGGTACCCCTATAGGTGAGGAGAAGATATCCGAGTATTCTTCCATGACCTTATCTAATTGCTTCTGCTGTGTGGAGAGGTCGACCGCAGAGACCCTGGACGTGGCTGTGATATTTCTCTTATTCTGAGAGAAAATCACAAAGAAGACAAACTTCCCTGTCTGAGAGATGACCTTCCTGCACTGCTTAGCAAAGATCAAGGAAATAGCACTAGGTGGAACTACCTTGGGTATCCTGTACAATTTACTGTTCAAAGTAATAATAACACTACAAGGCCTAGAATCATATACAACATGACGTTTCCATAAATAAGGTTGGCCCAAAATAACATCACAAACTTCAAGAGGAGCAACATCACACAATACCTTGTCTTTGAAGGGCTTGATGTCGTACGACAGTCGACACTGTTGGATGACGCAGAGACCTCTTCCTTGGTGGAGCCATCCAATGGTGTAGGGTTATGGGTGCAACATTGTTGGTAGGGCCAATCACTTAATGACCTCTACTGAGATGAGTTTCTTCTGGCTATGAAGATGAAGTGCAGCGGGGTGCCTTTTACCCACATCTATGAATGGAAGAGGTTCTCTCCTTCTTCTGGCTCGTCTGGTTCACCAGGATAGAGCTTGGTGGTAGCAACAATGGCATTGGGTTCCGCGTCAATGATCCATATTCCCCTTTCTAGTTCTGGCTCAGATTCAGAATCCGCATCTGATTCAGATGCTTTCACTTCGACTACCAACAACTTCTTTGAGCGACATTTAGCAGTGTTATGCCAAGGGCTCTTATGGAAGTCGCACCACTTCCCGATATCTTTCTTTGTATTTCCGGTGACATTATTTCCTTGCGGCTTGGACTGGTTGTCCTGATATTGTCCATATTTACTCTATCCTTTGTTCTATGGGTTGGGGCTGCCCTTTCCTGGATTTTGTTGTGAGGGGTTCCCAGGCCCAAATTGTCACGTCTTTTGTTTGAGCTTCTGCTCAATTTTGACGGCATATCGGTAGGCCGCGCCCAAGGATGAGATGTCCATAAATTCCATTTCAGTCTAGATGTATCTATGCAGAGCACTGCGATACTTGAGCACTAGATTTCACTCTAAATCTTTGATACCTAGCTTGGTGCACACTGTATGGAAGATATTTGTGAAATCTGGCACTGCTTGGTCTCTTTCTTGCCGCAGTGTGGTCCATTTGGTATACAGGTCATCATAACTTCCGATAGGGTAGTATTGTTCCTTAATAGGATCCTTGAAGGATTCCCAGGTGGCCGTGACTAAAAATAATGAGGTTTCCTCTATTTCCTTTTGCTCACAGAAAGTTTCCCACCAATCTTTGACATGGGGAACGACTTTGAGGAGTGCAAAAGTAATCTTTTCTCTATTCGAAAAGTTATGGATAGAAAAATACCCTTCTAGTAGATTCAACCACTTTTCTACAACATTTGCGTCTATTTGAACTTCAAATATAGGAATATCAAAGTTTATTTGTACCTTGAAGGGGGCGACGCCTCCGTTCGACGAAGATGTGTCACCTGTTGGTAGCCGCCGAAGGATTTGTGCGAAACTATCCATCTTCTTGTTCCTCTGTTGTGTGAGGGATTTCTCAACCAAAAGTTTGAAAGGATCTCCTATCCCATCATCTTTTTTTTCTCTTTCCATGAGAGGTCGCTTGGGCGTGCGAGAGCTTCTGTCCTCAAGAGAAACAAGCTCGAGACCCAACTCTTTGTACTCCGACCTCGTTGGGGACATGCATTAAGATGACGAGCAGACCACTCTGATACAACTGATCCAGATTTTATGAGAAGAAAAAAATGAATACAGATTATTAAGAGGTGCTTAACAAAAAATAATAGAGATACAATAAAACTAGTTTTCTATTCAATAACGAAATAAGCTGAAACTGTAAAATGCAGCGGAAACAAGCTTGTTGGAATGGTGACGGCTTATCTCTGAGAAGAGATGTGTCAGCTACGCACATTCGAAAGAATAATATTACAATGAGGCTCTAAAGGCCTTTTTACAATAAACAAGAATGCCAAAACCCTAGACATCCTAAAACCCAACCCTAGGAGATGAAGCACCAAAAGTCTCGTGGGCCCGGTTTGGGTAAGTTAGTACATCAACTTCCCGGGGTCGTAACGTTTTCATACGATCTCCGTTTTAGGCGTGTGATAGCCCGTTGGAAAGGTATCATCGAGGAGATTAATTTTGGGGGCTCAATAATGCATTAAATTATCATTGAGAATCTCGATCCCGAAAAACCTTCATTTAGGCCCTCAAAATGGCCCCGGAAGTTAAAACTGCTAAAAATAGTAAATTGCCAAAATTGTCAAAAAACTGTTTTGAGCCAGTTGGAAAAGGTGGGTGGCCACCAATATCCATATAGATAAATCCTCCTTCCTTATGAATAAATGGTATCCATTGCATTGAGGTCCCCCATCAGATGAGGAAATTTCTGTTGAATTTGGCCCCGGGTGAGCCACTTGCCTTGGTGCAGGCGCTGCCATGCTTTGACGACTCGATAAAGATGGATCCTTTGTTGTCAAGTGCCCTTGATATGTGTGTCCACAATATGATCATTGGATTCTTATTGTATGCAGTCAGGGTTGAGCTCTGTGGGTGTCATATTATCTGCTACTTCTGAGGTGTCCAATAATGGTGGGAAATAAGGGCGAAGGAGATCCACGTTGAACACTGGGTGCAGGCCAAGGAAAGGAGGAATGTTGAGCTCAAAAGAATTATCCCCCATGGCCTTGGTGATAGTGTACGACCCATAACAGAGTGGGAGAAGCTTCTGATGGGGTCCTGTAAGGTGTTCTTTCTGAAAGTGAAACCAAACTTTTTCACCCACCTGAAACTTATGTGGCACCCGATGTTGATCATGGTGCTGTTTGTACTTGTCATTGGGCTTCTGTAGGATATCTTGAACCTATTGGTAGATGTGATGGATCCACTCA
Organism: Picea engelmannii; assembly: GCA_009831015.1. Lineage (NCBI taxonomy): Eukaryota > Viridiplantae > Streptophyta > Pinopsida > Pinales > Pinaceae > Picea > Picea engelmannii. The sequence continues at coordinate 288,290 of ML784064.1, read as the reverse complement.
ATGAACCGGGTGGCTTTGTTAGCTTCAGTTGGAGTAGGATATGAGTCAGTCGAGGTGACCGCAAGGGGAAGTGAAACATTTATGGGACCCAATGGTTGGAATCCCAACCCCACCTGAAAGGGGTTGTGGCCAGTTGAGCTATGCAGAGATCGGTTGTAGCTATGCTAGACATAGGGAATTCTCTCATCCCATGTGCGCGGGTGCTTTGAATTATACATGCAAAGGATATGCACAATCATTCGATTTACAACCTCGGTTTGGCCATCTTTCTGGGGGTGGAAGGTCATGGATTTGGTGAGCTTGGTGTCCAGCAGTGACCAGAGGCTCGACCAGAATGTGATGAGAAATCAAATATCCTAATATGAGACAATGGTTTGTGGGATTCCAGAATGTACCCAGACTCTTTCAAAGAAGAGCTTGGCAGTGGCCTCTACTGTGATGCTCTTCTTACAGGAAACCAGAATCGCCATCTTAGAAAAGCGATCAACAACCACAAAAACACAGTCATTTCGCCGCTTGGTGGATGGGAGGCCCAACATGTAGTCCATTGAGATGGATTCCCATGGACTGTCAGGAGTAGGAAGAGGGGTGTACAGGCCCTGTTTCTTAGTGGTCAGTTTGGCAATAGCGTAGGCAGTGCAGGACCTGATATACTTGCTGACCTCTTGTCGAAGTTTCGACCAATAGAAATGTTTTTGTAGAATCACCACTATCTTTGCGACGCCGAAGTATCCTGCGACCCAAATGTAGTGGGCTTCCCAGATCAGCTTCACTCGCTCACTTTATGGAACACAGATATGGCCCAGACAACACAACAACCCATCCTGAAGATGGAAATTATCGACAACTGTGTTTTCACCCAATATTTGGTAGGTGGTGGTGAAGTCAGGGTCTGTCTCATAGAGTTGAGGCCATCCAGATGTCTCATGGCTGTAAGAGTCTAGCACCATGGTGAGTTCCACGACTGGCGGTCTACTGAGGCAATAAACGATGCGATTAGTGCTTCTTGTTTTATACTTGATGTTGAGGTGGAATTGCTACAAGTATGTGGAGCACTTTTGGTGGCGATCACTCTGCAATTTTCTCTGCATCTACATGAACTGCAGTGTCTTATGATCAGTGTGGATGACTGTCTCCTTCCCAAGAATGTAATGTCTCCACTGGTGGTAAGCTTGCACAATGGAGTTCATTTCTTTGTCATAATTAGGGTACTTACAGATAGTATCTGATAGTGTCTCACTATGATAGGCCATGGGGTGGTCGTGCTGAGTGAGAACGACGCCCGCAACATAGTCTGAAGCGTATTTCTTGATCTCAAAGGGATGTTGCAGGTCTGGTAGTGAAAGTACTGGGGCTGAGCACAAGCACTGCTTCAAATCATCAAACGCTTGTTGTTGGGACCAACCACACACAAATTTTGCCTTAACACCACCCATGTTTATTTGGCTGAGGGCCCATGCAATATGGGAGAATCCCAACACGAACCTGCGGTAGAAATTGGCAAGGCCCAAGAAGCTCCGAAGCTCAGTGAGTGTTGTTGGGGCTGGCCAGTCATGAATGACTTGGATCTTGGTTGGATCCACATGTACACCATGTTGATCAATGATGTAGCCCGGGTAATGGACCCTGTCCATGCCGAAGGAGCATTTTTCCAAGTTGGCGTATAGCTTGTGCTGCCACAGGGTGTGCAAAACCTGTTGAATATGCTGCAAGTGTTCGACCCAAGTCTTGTTGTAAATTAGAATTTCATTCAGATACACCACTACAAAAGTATTGGTGAATGGTCACAGGATATCATCCATCATCCTCATGAATGTGGCTGGAGCATTTGTCAAACCAAAGGGCATGACCAACCATTCAGAAAGGCCTTCCTTTGACTTGAAGGCGGTCTTCCATACATCTGTCTATTCTATTGGGACCTGGTGGTAGCCAGACTTCATATCAATCTTACTGAAGTATTTGGCCCCCATGAGTTGATCAAGGAGGTCGTCGTTTCAGGGAATCAGGTATTGGTTTATGACTGTGATTTTATTCAAAGCCTGATAATCAATATAGAGTCACTAAGTTCCATCTTTCTTCTGTACCAACATGATTGGGCTCCCGCAAGGTGATGAGATGGGATGGATGTGCCCCTTGTGGAGCAGTTATTGGATTTGTCACTTGATCTCCTCATTCTCTAATAAAGAGCAACGATAGACTGGCCCATTGGGAAGCGATGTGTCGGGGGTCAAATCGATGGGGTGCTTGACCTAATAGTGTAGAGGTACCCCTGTAGGTGAGAAGAAGATATCCAAGTATTCTTCCACGACCTTATCTACTTGCCTCTGCTGTGTGGAGAGGTCAGCCGCAGAGGCCCTGGATGTGGTTGTGATCTTTCGCTTATTCTGAGAGAGAATAACGAATAATAAAAACTTCCCCATCTAAGAGATGACCTTCCTGCATTTCTTAGCAGAGATCAAGGAAATAACACTAGGTGGGACTGCCTCAGGTATCCAGTACAATTTACTGTTCAAAGTAATAATAACACTATGAGGCCTAGAATCATATACAACATGACGTTTCCATAAATAAGGATGGCCCAAAAGAACATTACAAACTTCAAGAGGAGCAACATCACACAATACCTCGTCTTTGAAGGGCTTGATGTCGTACGATAGTTGACACTTTTGGTTGACATAGAGACCGCTTCCTTGGCGGAGCCATCCAATGGTGTAGGGTTGTGGGTGTGACATTGTTGGAAGGGCCAGCCGCCTGATGACCTCAACTAAGATGAGGTTCTTCTGGCTACCTCTATCAACGATGAAGTGCAACAGGGTGCCTTTTACCCACATATGTGAATGGAAGAGGTGCTCTCCTTCTTCTGGCTCGTCTGGTTCACCAGGCTGGAGCTTGGTGGTAGAAACAGTGGCACTGGGTTCCATGTAAATGATCCATATTCCCCTTTCTGGTTCTGGCTCAGAGTCAGAATCTGCATCTGATTTAGAGGCTTTCACTTCGGCCACCAACGAATTCTTTGAGCGACAGTTAACAGTGTTATGCCAAGGGCTCTTATGGAAGTCGCACCACTTCCCGGTATCTTTCTTTGTCTGTCTGGTGTCCTTCTTTCATTGCGGCTTGGATTGGTTGTATTGATACTTTCCATATTTACTCTGTCCTTTGTTCTATGGGTTGGGGCCGCCCTTTCCTAGATTTTGTTGTGAGGGGTTCCCAGGCCCAAATTTCCGCATCTTTTGTTTGAGCTTCTGCTCGATTTTGACGGCATATCGGTAGGCTGCGCCCACAGATGAGATGTCTAGAAATTCCATTTTGGTATGGATGTATCTATGCATAGCACCATGATACTGGAGCACCATATGTCACTCTGAATCTTTGATACCCAACTTGGTGCACAAGGTATGGAATATATTTGTGAAATCTGGCACTGCTTGGTCTCTTTCTTGCCGCAGTGTGGTCCATTTGGTATACAGGTCGTCATAACTTCCGACAGGGTAGTATTGTTCCTTAATAGAATCCTTGAAAGATTCCCAAGTGGTCATGACTGAAAATAATGAGGTTTCCTCTGTTTCCTTTTGCTCACAGAAAGTTTCCCACCAATCTTTGACATGGGGAACGACTTTGAGGAGTGCAAAAGTAATATTTTCTCTATTCAAAAAGTTATGGACAGAAAAATACCCTTCTAGTATATTCAACCACTTGTCTACAACATCTGCGTCTATCTGATCTTTAGATATAGGAATATCAAAGTTTATTTGTACCTTGAAGGGGGTGGTGCCTCCGTTCGAAGAAGATGCATCGCCTGTTGGTAGCCGCCGAAGGATTTGCGCAAAACTATCCATCATCTTGTTCCTCTGTTGTGTGAGGGCTTCCTCAATCAACATTTTGAAAGGATCTCTTGTCCCATCATATTTCTTTTCTCTTGCCTTGAGAGGTCTCTTGGGCATGCGAGAGCTTCTGTCCTCAAGAGAAACAAGCTCGAGACCCAACTCTTTGTACTCCGACCTAGTTGGGGACATGCATTAAGACGACAAGGAGCAGACTGCTCTGATACCACTGATCCAGATTTTATGAGCAGAATGAAATGAATACAGATTATTAATAGGTTCTTAACAAAAAATAACAGATATACAGTAAAACTAGTTTTCTATTCAATAACGAAATAAGTTGAAACTATAAAATGCAGCGGAAACAAGCTTGCTGGAATGGTGGTGGCTTATCTTTGAGAAGAGATGTGATGGTTGTGCGCATTTGCAAGAAGAATATTACAATGAGGCTTTGAAGGCCTTTTTACAATAAACAAGAATGTCAAAACCCTAAACATCCAAAAACCTAACCCTAGGAGATGAAGCGCCAAAAGTCATGTGGGCCCTGTTTGGGTAAGTTAGTACATCAACTTCCCGGGGTCGTAACTTTTGCATACGATCTTCATTTTAGGCGTGTGATAGCCCATTGGAAAGGCACCGTCAAGGAGATTCATTTTAGGGGATCAATCATGCCTTTGTCTACCTTTGAAAAGCTCAATCCAGAAAAACCTTCATTTAGGCCCTGAAAATGGCCCTGGAAGTTAAAACTGCTAAAATAGTAAATTGCCAAAATTGTCAGAAAACTATTTTGAGCCAGTTGGAAAAGGCGGGTGGCCACCGATATCCATATGGATCAATAGTAAAACCTGGAGATAATGAGTCTACCCTAGGGAATGCCTATCCCTGATTGTTGAACCTGGACCATTCACCTAACTGGGCCATTCCTCCAGTACCAATCACAGTGAAAACTGGAGAGAATGAGTCTTCCCTAGGGAATGACTGTCCGATCCGTTTCCTATGGAAATGACTGTCCTGCACCAACCTCCAAAACGAACCATTCTTGGAAACTAATCACAACTGTGAACTTTGAAAGAATGACTGCTTGACGGGGTGAACCATTCTACTTGAACACTTCTTAGAGTGTTTGCCAAGAAGAATAACTATCCTAGACCATTTCCCAACATTGGCCACAAGGGGAATCACTATCTATGGTACATCGACAATCTATCAACCCATTTTCATGACGAAAATGACTATCTGATCTGGACCATTTTTCGAACTGGAAAATTCCTGTCCGTCAGATATCTCGAACCACTTTCCGAACTGGAAAGGAATTTCCCATCCTGGACCATTTTCCGAACTGGAAAACTGACTGTCCATAAATCAACAACATATCAATGCTCCCTCCCAACCTAGGAGTAATCACTTCATTTTTCAATAAGGAAGTCCTCTCCACGAGCCCCAACCTGTCTCTTGAGTACGCAAACTTTTCATCTTGGACAGAGGCTTTACCAAAATATCTTCTATCTTCTCATCTGTGGAGATATACTGGAGAACCACTTCTCTGTTTTGGACTTTATCATGGATAATATAATGCATGATCTTAATGTACTTCGATGAAGCCATATTTCTTCTGTACAAGCATCACAAGCTGAAATATACTCTTCTTCTATAGTTTTGATTGAAACAAACTTTTGTTTCCTGCTAGCCCATGACATCGTGGCAAAGATTAAAATAAAACATATCCAAGTAGCACTTCTTTTGTCATCTGCATTCCCTACCTAATCTGAATCGATAAATTCATGCAATTGTATGTCATAATTTAAACGTCCCACAAAGAAAATATCCGACCGAGTATTCTCCAAATACATTAACGAGCCAATCAATTGTCAATGCAGAGATGGGTCTACTGGATTAGAGTCTCTTCAAATTCTTCAGATCTGTTATCATGGAATTTAGCCATACATTTGCAATCCATCATCCCATACTTCTGAGTAACCATTATGATACACTTTCTGTGTCATAGGAATTTTTCACCACACTTTTGTTGTATATGAGATACTCTGCATCAAGTTGCTTGAATCCATACAAGGTCTTCTTCCATTTGCATACATGGGTCTCTTTTTGGTATAAGCTTCTTTCTAAATTTGATTTATTGGGAAGAACAATCATTTACATGTAGATTTCAATCCATGGATACTGCAAGAGGTATATATGGTTTACTGGAACAAGCTATCGTCATAGTCTTCTTCCTCCTGGAAGAACCTCTAGTTCTGAATCTCACAATTCTTCCATTCATAAATATTTTTCACATTTTCTTACATACAATTTTCTTCATCACAACATCCATTTCTTCTGGTTGATTTCTTCTAGTGGGTTCAAATCAAGCTGGTAGTATTATGATTTTTGGTACCATAACTGGTTGTTTTGGCTTTTCTTTCTTTCTTGGAATATTCATGTTCTTCCTCATGTTCCTCTTTATCTTTTGGGTTCATGGAGTCTGTTATCCCCTACCCTAGGGATAACTAAGGATATCATGTCTCGAGGCCCACAGGTCCTAGACACGGAGTGCCAAGAGCCGGATGAATTGAGCATGGCCCAAGAAGGCTCCTCTTTTCTTTAGTGGTGCCCATTATTCAACAACAATAATATCCATCCCACTAGCCTGGTCCTGAAGTAGTAGTAAGTCCTTCTCCATAAGGTAATGAGTCTGGGTATCATGGTATGTGTCACTTCGATTTTCAAATCACTTGAATATGTTGCATTTAATTCTCCTTCATTTCATAACCTTTGATTGGAAATTATGCTCTTTGACTTGATCATACCTGGAAAGGTGACATGATACCCTAGTAAGTTGATCGCCCTTTAGGATGGGTTGCTACTGGGTGGGTTCCTGAAAGGCCATCATCCGTTCCCTCCACACTTACCACTTTCCATATATATTCCTCTCATTTTCCCCTACCTTTGTTTGGGCATTGGGTTTTCCACACTAGGAAGGGTTGTACCTTTCTTTGTGGGAAGAAGGGGCTAAAGACCCAGGGGGTAAAAGTAGCTGACAAGAGTTAAAATCCAAAGAAGGAACCTTTGAGATGCTTCACCCAGGGATTCCCGAGAAAGCAGTAAAATGATTCTCAGTAAGAAAAGGGAACTTATAAGATAATAACACTCAATGTATTAGTTGGTGGATGGGAGGTCTCATCATGAGCCGACCTATTATGACCATGGGAATGTAGCGGTATGACACTACCATCCATCTAGTCACAAAACCAGGGTAGTGGCTCTTGGTGGCATAGCCAAGAGAAAGGGGGTCTTATCACGAGCCAACCTTCTCATCTCCGTGAAATTCTTGTGGATAACACTGTCACCGTTGGTCACCAATCCAGGACAATGTCCCTCATCTTTTCCCTTGAAGCATAAAAGAAAAAGATCAAAATCAATGAAGCTAAGAATAAAAAGAAATGGATGGGATAAGAAACAATGGAATCCATGACAAGGTGCAACTTTCCCTCTACAAAGGCACCCAAAGGTAAGACTTACATTTCCCTGTTATCATTGCACCCATGCCCAAACACTTACCCCACATCACCTCATACACTTACATGACCTAGATTGGTTCTCACCCAGGAAACACCCAAAACTTACGGATAATTAGCCCAATAGGACACCTTGAGACCTTCTTCAAACTTGACTTGTTAAATTGCATAACGTCTTTGAGCATTTGTCCGAGTAAAGGGAGGTTTGATGCACATGTTTGGGTAATTTGATTATTGGATGTGGTTTACATGTTATGATCCCTATGACTTATGAACTCCTGGAGGGCGTACTTGTTGTTGTTGCAGGACCTTTCCTGGTGGACAGGTACACATGGGGGAATGATTATCTCAGAAATTCATGGGGCTGAAAGCCCACAGATGGATGCTGTAACCCAAACCAGGGGCACAAAGATGTTAGAGACTTGCACCAATAAGAAAGAAGGACATTGCATTGGAGACACCCTAACATGCCTAGACCCAGGGGGATCTTTCTCTTCCACTTGGATGTTGAAATTTGGGAGCCCATGACATCACCTTTGTGACCCTAGACATCATCCAGAGTTAGGGTTTTCACCTTGAGGTCAATTGTGAGCTGATTGGCATGTGTGGGCATCATCCAGGGCCTTTGGAGGCCAAACGTCCTACTTCTGGAGCCCAACGTTTCACCTTAGAGGCTCAACATCACACTATATGGGCATTATGTCACCCTTGAAGATGATTTTAGGGGTTAATTACTTTTATGATTTTAGGGGTTAATTACTTTTATTTATGTAAAAACTATATTTTTTATGTAATTTGGCCAGGTCGGCCTTTTTATGACCTAAAATTAATTAAAGGTCATTTATATTGTATAAATAGAGAGAAAGTACTCTCATTTTTCATCATCACTCATCACACACTTAGTGTGGACTGAAATTTGCACCCTCTTTAAGGGATATTTCTGAAATAACTAGTGCACAACTTCTTGGAGAGGCATATTTTGGTGTATCTTGGTTATTTTTCATGGTGGAAGATATTCAACTAGGGTTGGCTTGATTATTCTTGGTGAAGTAAGTAGAAAATCTGCAATTTGTTTATGTTAATGAATGCTTGTGGTAAATTTTACTTGTTTCATGTTAAAGATTATGAAATTTATTGCTTAAACCCTAGGAGAGAAACACAAGTTACTTCTTTCTCTCTATAGTTTTCTACTTGTCTAAATTTCTCAAGTACACCTTGTATAAGAAGTGGCTACTAGAGCCCTAAAGTGCTAGCTCTCTAGTAGTTTCACTCTAATTTCCTATTGCATATATTATTTTGATAGTCTAAGGAAGGAAGATTCACTAGGGCCTAATATTCCTTACTCTCTAGCAAATTTGTCTTTAGGATTTGGATGTTTGAGACCTTGGGTTGCCAACACCTCCTCCATCCATCCCTTCTCCTTTGACAAAGTACTATCATTGCTACTTTGCTCCAAGTTTTTCCACTACTATTGTTGACTCCATAAACCCTAAAATGCACTAGTCTACTCATTATAGTGAATGATTGATAAAACAAACACTCAAACCTTTCTCCTTGAAGCTTTTACTAACTTTTACTAACTCTAAACTAGACTAATTCCTTAGCTAACTTGCTGTTGTTGCAAATCATTGCTACAACCATACTAATTCATGCTAAATTATTGCATTCACCTACATAACTTGCACCTAGCTCATTCAGAAATTGCTTGTGACAATTGCCAATCAATCTATTAGACAAATGCTGAGTTTGCATGGTGTTTTCTTGTAATTTTGAGCACTAGAATTTGCTGGTATTACAAAATATTGCTACAACCATCTAACTGCAGCAAATTCTCATCAAAAGTGACATTAAATGCTAGCTAGACATTTCCAAATTTGCTTGTGACAATTTATTATCATTCCTCCTAGTTAAAGCTACTCCTTCTTGTCTTTTTCAAACAATTTCAAGGAACAATTCTTGTGGCTGTTACAAAATACTCATTGCTGTTGTAAACTATTACATTGCTGAAACTTTATATCAGCTAGCCTATTTTTTGAAGGTTCATGGTCTTAAGAAGAACTAACATCATATTTTTGTACTTGAAAGCTGTCATATTCTCTTTGTTGTCTTTTTTTGGGAAGGTACACTCCATTTTACCATTGTTTCATCCCTTAATAACCTTAAGAACCTTTTTCCTTGAGTGACCAGTGAGAGGGGGATTTCTTGCATCCTTGCCTTAGTCTTGTCACCCCTTTAGGCCACTAGGGATGTCTCCCCTAGGGTAAATTTGACATACTCCTAAACAGAAAGGGGTTTCGTATTAAGGTGACAGTGACAGGTCACCCCTTGTTACGCCAATCTTGCATTCACTTGCCTTGGGCTTTGGGCAAGTACATATTGTGTGATAACAAAGTCTTCTATAGATTACATGCCCTTCCTTCCTGAAGATTTCAACTTCTTCCTATCATCATAGGAACATGGATGTAGATGGACAACCAAGGATACTTAAGAATTATTTTCAAAGAAGTCTTCTTCTAGATTCAAACTAAACACATGATGCTTATCATGGCTGCTACTTTTAATGGGAACATGGACATATAATTCATAATATTCACGGAATGGATCATATCATTTAGGATTATCTCCCTCCTAATCCTCACTTCATGTATGAATGCATGCTCTTCTTTTGGAATTCTGTAATCAACTCCCTCCATCTAAGAGAGTCCATGCTTCCGTTTGCAACCTTATTGCCTTCTACAAAGTGTCACAAGTCTTATTCTAATTTCTTCTTAATTATTGACTTCTTTATGATTTGAATCCTTCTAGGTCTCTTCAGGTTTGATTATGATTTCGGCCTATCTGACAGTTGTTACTTATATAATAGATTCCTCAAGAATTTTCCAACATACTTCATCTTCTTGTAGTCATTGTAATAAAAATCCTTATCTTGTTATTCTTTCATAGGTATTGTTTCACTGGCCATCTTTTTCTTCTAAGAAATAGATATGCATGATATGTACAAGAACTATGTAATAGAAAAATATTGTTACCTTGACTATAAGAAGAAGTCTGTTTTATCCTTCTTGGCTTTCTTTGAGGGTTCCCTTTCTTCGACAACTATTTCTTCATCTGTGTCCTTCCTTTTCTTTAACTCAGGACAATGGTTCATGTAGTGACCATATCTTTGACAGTTGAAGCATTGTATTTTTGACATATCCTTTTCTTGATTTGGTTTCTTCCTTAAGCCAAACTTCTCTTATTCCTGAAATTCTTGAATTTTGCTGTGAAGGATTGATCATCATATTTCTTTTGGGATTTCTCTTTTGTGTTAATCCTTGATTCTTCTTGTGCACAACAAGTCCAAATTTCTTCAAATGTGGGATACTCATTTCTTGTGTTCATGCTTGCGACAAAAGCATCCCATATCTTGGGAAGGCCATTGAGTACTATATTTACTAGTTCCTTTTCTGAATGATTTATTCAATAGCTTGTAGTTGATCTCTTAATTGAGATATTCTCACAAGGTATGATGTTATGCTATCATTATCATTCATTTTCATGTCATAGAGCTCATTTTTTAGACTCATTACTTGTTGAATGTTTTTGACTGAGAAGAGGTTAGTTAGGGCATCATACATCTTCTTAGATGAGTCAAGATGAGAGATGTAAGGTATCAAGTGGTATTTTATAGAGTCCACTGTGATACTCATAACATTGATGTCATTGTCCTTGAACTTCTCCATAACTGCAACGTTCTGAGGCTCCTTCTCTTTTCCTACTTCAAACCGGGGTTCCGTGATCTTGCCTTTCACAATATCCAACACTTTTTTCTCAGCAAGGATGAGGTCAATCCTTGTCTTCCATGCTCTGAAGTTAGAATCCCCTTCTAACTTGTTTTCTGACTTCTTAGAGTAAGTCATAATTGCTTTGACTTGGTCAACCTTTGACTTTGACCAAAAAATCAAACTTGACGCCTTGGCTTGCTGAGAGTACCAGGAGGTGTGCTAGGCTAGGGCACACTAGGCTATCCAAGAATTAGGTCAAGCTCTTCAATTAAGGTGCCTTAACAAGAGGGTTAGGGTTTCGTTGCTACAACAAAACTTTGACTACAACTACAACTGTAACTGGACAAATCCTCCCAATCTATCTTCCAATGGTTAGACTGTCCGAAGATAGTGTGGGCCCATAACCTATTAGAAAAACAGGTGTGCTTGTTTTACCATAGACAATATCTCAATATTGTCACCCAACCATAGGCACAAATGCCACCCCCAAGCACCTTAACCTTGACAGAGAGAATAATTATGGAAACAAACCCTAGAACTAATAGCCAATCAAGGTAGCTTACCTCTCTCCAGAGCTAGTGTACCAAGCATAAATTCCAAACCATAACCAAGAGAAATTCCAATCCAAACCGAAATGCCAGTTGTAGCAGTTGCAATTGCAACTCCTCTCCAAACTTGCTGCAATTGCAACTCCTCTCCAAACTTGCACACCACTAGTCTTATGTAGTTGTGAGAGTGAGTGTGTCAAATGAGCTCTAGTGCCCTCTTATTTATAGTCCTCCAAGTGACCTAACTAGGCCGACTTCTACTTCTGGAGGCTAATAACTCAATAATAAATATTCTCCCGAGTCGACTTGTCTCCTAGGGTTATTATCCAACGTTTTATGGTTTCTCTTTCTTCCTGGAATATTCTAGTCTTGTCAGGGTTACATGTAGAGGTTAATACCTCTCGCAACTACCATAATATAAACACTTGATGCATGCAATTTTCACCTTCTTTTCCTTTGTCATAGGTTTCCATTCAAAAAAAATTTCCATGGCGTTCAACCAATCTATTAATTCCTTTGGTTTAAGACTACCTGCATATTCTGAAACTTCCATTTTGATCCTATCATTTCTACCTTCAAGAGCCCTGAGCATCCTTTCTTTAAAAGTCATGCGCTCTAGTTGTTCTTATCCATGTTTTTCATGTTCTTCTTCATGTTCTATAAGCTGATCTACATCTCCTTGGTCTGTCTCCTCATCAAACACTTCTCTTTGTATTATTCTCTGACTAGCCAGCATGTTTGTAAGATCTGCTACTTGCCTTTGGAGGTCTTGCATATCTCTATGCATCTGAGCAAGACCTGCTCTTCCTCTTCCTCTCCCAGCCATCTTTATGCTTTGATACCAGATGATGTAGCCAATAACTATGATTCATTCATGAGATCTAAAAAACCATGCAAACACATGAGAATGGAAAATAACTCTCTTTTATTCCTTCTCCATCCTAACAGTTACATTGGAAGTTCAACCCCTTATAACTACTATCTAAGATTTTCGAAAATAACTAATTTTGGAAAACAAATAATTTTAGGAAATTACCGCACGACTCTAAAATTGACCAATATCTTAAAGCTAAGTAGAGTGACACTAATTTTCAACTCACTTTTATGATTAGGTGCATAAACTAAGAGATAATTGATAATTGCTAATTTAAAAATTTCTGTAAAAACACTAAAACCCCAATTTGAGGCCTTATATGAAGGAATTTAGCCCCGGAAAAGTGTCAAAACGATGTCCGATTTCATTTATCACATCAACACGACAATGAAATCTTCAAGACACAACTCCCTGTAAAATTTAAGCCCAAACAGATCACTGAGTCAAAAGTTATGACCCTCGGAAATCCCTGCATCATAAATCATCAACGAGAACACCAAATTTTTTAGATCCTCCTATACACTAAGTTTACATGGCTTCACAAATATCACTATAAGGGAGGGCAAGTAGCTGAGTTGCCCTTGTTTTGATTTGGATGTCATCAAATTTGAGACGATGTTGTTTTCCTGTGAAGCATGCTTCACAAACTCCTTTCTGCTCTTCAATTTGAGGCAATCCATTCACCAAACTATTGTTATGAAGTGATCCAAAACAAAAGTAATTTAAGTGGCCACACCTTTCATGCCAAAGCTGTTTTTTTGAAGTAGAACATGTCAAAAAGTCTTGTTTGTTTGAAACACCTTCAAACATGTACACATCATTACTCCGCACTCTTGTATTAATGAACTTATTATTTTGGTCTTTAATCAAACATTGTTTCTGGTAAAAAAATAGCAATAAAGTTATTGTCTACCATTTTACCACAAATAGTAGATTTTTAGTCAATCCATGAACACAAAGGACATTTTGTATGTTTTTGACACATTTTATTGAAACTCGAATATGTATTTCTCCTCTACCATGTACTTCATGTATACTATAATTACCCAAAACAATGACTTTATTTTCACATTTATTAAATTTTAAAAACAACTTCTTCAACAAAGTGTTTTTTTATTAAATCAATGTACCAAACACATTGTGATGCAGAGATTTCTTTGTGTCTGCAAAATAGCTTTGATGCCTTGCTCCTCTTCATTTGCCTCTATTTCGATCTCTCCTTGTAGTCCCTTCAACTTCATGTATTTTCTAAAAAAAAACAATTTTTTTTCTTTATGATTATTTCTTCCACGATAATTGCACAATTTGGATATGGTATTTTGAGAATTACCTATGTAAATTATGTCAATATTTGTTGTTAATTATATTTGCCTCTACCATGATCTAAGTCTCAGTCTCTTATATTTGTTTGGACCTTCTCTCTCACTCTACCATGATCAACAAACTTGTAACTTCTTCAAATGTTGGAGTTTCATGTTGGGAAGATATACAAAATGATGTCAGGAAATTCAAATACAACTCAAGCAAGTTATTGAACAACCCATTCTTCAAATTCCATCTTTAATTTCGGTATCAATTGACAAAAACTCATTATTTGGATATGTTCTATCATGGAACCTGATTCAACGATCTTCAAATTGGTTAATATGTTTTGCAACCATAAAATTCTAAGTTTATTAGAGGTTTTTTTACAATTTTTTGAACTTTTGCCATACTTCAATAACATTACCGAGGCCTCTTTAAGAATAATGTCATCCTCATTATAGTCATTAGTCTTGGGATCTAGTTTGAACTGCCCCAGTGACTATCTCCCAAAAATCATTATAAGAAAGAATTTACTCCATTCTTTGCTTCCATGCCTCCATGCTGGGTAATTCTTTCTTTTAACATCATAAAATTATTTATATTGACCATATATGATTATACCTCCAAAAATTATGCTTATTACTCTAGAAAAAATCATCTTATACTCCCAAAACAAATCTGCTTATGACTCCAATACAGAGCATATACCCTTATATTTCAAAAAATGTCCCTAATGTTTTTGAAAAACTAATTATTACTACAAAAGAAACACAGAAAATGCAAATTATACCTTCTGAAAATGTAATAAATTTCAGAAAAATTGTATTTTCCAAAAAAGAAAAAGTAGGGATTCAAATTTAATTTGAATATGCAACTTCTAAGTTCAAAAAAACCAGAATCTAGACTGGTTCTTATGCCACTAATCAAATAAAACTTACATTCAATTAAAAAGTTTCTGCATATCTCTAATGTTTTTGAAAACTAATTATTACTACAAAAGAAACAGAGAAAGCAAATTGTACATTATGATAATGTAATAAATTTCAGAAAATTTGTATTGTTCTAAAAAAAATAGAGATTCAAATTTAATTTCAATATGCAACCTCTGAGTTCAAACAGTCAGAATCTAGACTGGTTCTTATGTCACTGATCAAATAAAACTTGCATTCAACTAAAAAGTTTCAGAGATGCAAATGACATTCAATTTTTTATAACTCCAAATTGAATATTTGCACCTATGTTTGTTAATTCGACCCTCATGTTGTAGATTTAACATGGGCACAACGACCTGCTTGTTTTCTTCTATGTTGCCTTGAGAGGAGCTACGTAGATCTGTGAGTTCACTGAAGAGGGAAGGATCCCCTAACAATCCATCAAGAGCAATAAATTATTCTTTATTTTTACAAACTACTTCAAGCTGGGAGACACACATGATTGGATTCAGCACAACAAAAGTATGGGTAATTTGACAAATTTTTAATTGTGATATATGCACAAAGAATCAACATTGTGAAGGAATTACCATGTGCTTGGTGATGACCAACTTCAAGGTTAATATCCCACATACATAAGGTCAGATACCAATCCTTTTTTTTTATAATGAACTTGCTTTCTATATTAGAGGATTCGTGAAGTCCAAGGGGCAACCTTGAAGCTTTTCTTAGTAACATTTTGATGGTAATGCTATCCATAAATAACTTTGAATAAAGGTAGGCCCCATTCTATCATAGGACATTCTACAAAGAAGAGGCTTCATCGGCCCGAGCTGCTGCATTCTCTACAAGAAGGATTGTGAAATTACTCACCATATTTTTGTTGATTGCGCCTTCACTTTGGATGTTTGGGGGAAGACAAAACTACACACAAACTTCACGGGGTCCTGGGTCGGTAATTCATTAGCGGATTGTTTTAGATTGTGGTGTAAAAATAAATTTTCACATACAACTTTACCAACGCTTATCTGTTGGTCCATATGGAGGGAAAGGAACTTGACGATTTTAGAAGACAACGTTCCATCCATTCAGAAGGTAGTGTATCATGTTATATCAGCCCCGAGGGACCACAAAGTAAAGCAGATTGTTGTTGCACGAAGAAAGGGGCCATCCAGTCTAGCAGTAAGTGGTATGATGGGTTGGTTTGATGGGGCGACGACGTCTACTGGACAGAGCAATGGAGCGAGAGGCATTATTAAAATCAATGAGCAATGATGCTACAAATGGCTTCTCAACTGTGGACTAGGTACAAATACGAGAGAGAAACTGTTGGGATCATGGGCCCTCCTCACCCTGGCTTCTCGATTTTCCATATAGGCTATTCATGTTCAAGGAGACTCCAAGGTCATCATTGATTGGCTGAGTGATAAAGGTCGTCTTCAGGTTGTTTCACTGGATTGCTGGAAGGTAAGACTATTGGGATTAATTAAACAATTCCATGATATCTCCTTTGCTCATGTATATAGAGAGAATAACAAAGTGGCAAACAACCTTTCAAAACAGGCTTTACTAAAGGATCCAGGCAATATATTCTTCTTTCACTGTGTGGAGGATCAAGAGGGTCCTCACTTATCACTTGACCTTTACTAGAAGACCAACCTCGGGTCTTGCCTGTTTAGTTTTTTGGTTATTAGCAGGTCCACGATATTATCATAGTTCTTTTGCTTGTCCTTTGTATTGGACTTTTCTTTTGTCTGGATTGCTCTGTGTGGATGATTAGTCCTTTGTCGCTATGTGATCGATTAGTCTCTATTCACGGATTTAGCAATGTAAGGGGGATTATAATGTTGTTTTGACTCATAGTGGAATGGGGTTCCACTGGCCCTGCTTTGGATATCAGGATGTATTGAATCTCTTGTAAAAGATCAGTTTATATTTCTAATATAAATATAAAGTGCAATTTTCTGTGGAAAAAAGGTAGGCCCCATTATACATTTGTTGCATTCGAATTGAAGTCCTTCCCAAACCTATCATTTGGATTCCATATCACTTGTATATGTCTACTCCTTTTATTTTGAATGCTTGCATTATGGACTAGTAGGAATGCCATTCATTTGGAAAGTTCAGTGATTCATGAAGATATCTGCATTGAAATTATTATTTAGTCCAAATGTGAGTTACACATTTGTTAGAAAACATAGGTCAACTTAGCCAGGCAATGTGGTTATTGTTTCTTTTGAAGGAAAATGTTTCTTAAGTCAAGGTGTGACCCTAGTTTCAAAGTAATGCCTATTAGAAACCCAAGCGATGATAGGGTTTTGAAAGTTTGATTTTCCTTTCAAAAAAGATTGACACAATTCTAATTTCAAGTTGAATTCGAAAGAATTTTCTAGCTAAACTCCACTAATGTGCTATGTTGTTTAAAGTGGGTGAATCACAAGACTATCTTATGGCTCCAAAGAAGATAAAACTATATATATATATATATATATATATATAGTTGAATTCGAAAGAATTTTCTAGCTAAACTCCGCTAATGTGCTATGTTGTTTAAAGTGGGTGAATCACAAGACTATCTTATGGCTCCAAAGAATATAAAACTATATATAGTTTATATATATATAAACTATATATAAAGTTGAATTCAAAAGAATTTTCTAGCTAAATTCCGCTAATGTGCTATGTTGTTTAAAGTGGGTGAATCATATGACTATCTTATGGCTCCAAAGAAGATAAAACCTAAAACATTAAAGGAGGTTGAGATAGAGATTACTTCCATGGAACCTCAACCTAGGGAGCCGATGCATCTTATATTATTAGACACCTCAAGCTTCACAAGTCTACAACAAGCCCCACAATATGGAAAACTTTTCTGAATGTATAAAGAAGAAACATGGTTCCCCACACTTGCTAATCCAATTGAAGAGGAATAGCAAGATATCACCACCAACTAGAATATCTGGAGGTCACAGTTACACAATGTAATTGCCAAGCATATTGTGTTTTCATGTGCTGAGATGATCGAATGGATCATTTACCATACCAACATTGACAATAAAACAATGATAAATGATGAAGATAGGTGCATAGCTATAAGAGCCAAGCATATGTTAATCGAATACCATTTTTTTTGGATCTTTAATACTAAGACATAGCTAGATAACCCAGATCTAATCAAACAAAGTATTTTTTTTCATGTGATTCATGACACCGGATATTGATGCTTGCTACGTCCACATATAACTTCCTTGAAATCCTCGAGAGAACATGGGGTGGCCGAGCATTTTCGAAATATTGGGGGCTCAACAACAAGAGTATCTTATAGACCCATTTAAGGGCACACCATGCCACTTACAAGGAATTGAACTTGGGTGGGGAGGGTAACAATCATTCCTCCCAACCACCTAAGCTACATCCATTGGACAAATCAAACATAGTATTAATATAACAATCGAATAATAAGCAAGGAACACCATGGTTTAATAATACATTCCACTATTTTACACTCAATCACCATAACTATCAATAATTAAAGAGATAACATAATATAAATATGCCATCATGTACTTGTAGTTCTTAGCTTACTGAATTCCTAGTGCTAATCCATCTAATGCTGCAATATCCCATGATGTGATTGTTAACCAAGATGGGGGAAATCACACACAAGGGTCAATTTTCCACCCAACCAATGCAATTACCTTCATAAATATTTCCCCTCGAGCAAGGCTTAATCTCAACGAGGTGGGGAAGTTTAGGCACATAAAAATCTCTATAGATACTCACACAATTCCCAAAGGATTATCACAGATTAGAATCCCAACTGATCTACCTCAGTGTAGTGGAGAAGTTCCTGGTCTATAGCACCCCCCAAAATTCTCAAGATATGGTGTGTAGGGGTCTTACTACCACCATTGTCTGGTGAACACAATCACACTCAGCAGTGGTATCCCAATGGCCCCCAAAATAGAAGACAAGTAGCTAAGAAAAATATGATTTTTAATACCCATGAATGGATAATATGCTCCCAACTCTTTAGTCCACTTAGACTAGGTTAGAGCAACCAACAATATGCTCTACCAAGTACACAATTTTGAATCATGGATTTCATGCATAGTTGGTAAAATATCAGAACATTTCCTCCTAGGCCAACCAACCCTCTCTAAGGAAAACAATTCTTTTGTAATCCCTCCCAAGTGTAATGACATTTCCAAGACTTGGCTCTTGTTCTTCCCTCTTCCCCTTACTAGCTCATGAAAGAAAATATTTGGATTAAGAGTGAAATTATAATTGTCAGGAATAAGGTAAAAGAAGTTTCAACTCCTCCCCCTTCATCCTTTTATCCTTGTTAACTTTAGTGGTAAGTTTTTTTCAAATCTTCCCCCTTCACCAAGAATTCCTAACCTCTAGGACGAGGTGGTCATCCTCATTGAGACATCAACCCTTTCCTTGAGTGCATTTCCCTATCTTTCCATCGACGTATCAACTTGTAATAGATTAGGCCTTCCAATAATACCAACGTACATGCAGCATCATCTTAATTATTGTGTCGAGAGGAGCTCTACATCCTAGTATGGGGGATAAGTTTTCACGTGATGTTATATGTGATGTTAGATTTCAAATATTCCAAAATTTTCAAAAATTTAAAGTCGACTCAATTAAAATCTCAATTAAAAAAGTCGATTTAATTAATAAAAAAAAATTACACACGGTATTATATATATGATATTTACTATTACTTTAGTAAATTTATTATTACTTTAGCATTTACTATTACTATTACTATTACTATTACTTCTATTAATTTAGTATTTAGTATTTAGTATTACTATCTACTTTAGTATATTTACTATTACTACCAGCATAGATCCATCTTAACCCCATATCTATCAAGTGCCAAGAGGGATCAAATCTCTCGAGGTGCAAACCTTTAACCTTTTCTCAAGTTTTGCAATATAAAAAAGGTTTTCACCTCAAGAGATTTGATCCCTTTCGGTGCTTGATAGATCCGTGGTTAAGATGGACCTATGTTGGTCATAAATTAAGAGCATCATAACAAGGAGGTACATTAACAAGTATGTTATTCAACAAGTGATACAATATTCAACCATATCATTACTAATATGGATTTATTATCAAGGATTAAACTTGCTACATCATCATCAAAGAACATCAGTGTTACATAAATATAATCAAGAATATTAGTGTTAATTAAATCATCAACAAGGAACATCAATGCTCATTACAATTCAAGCAATCACATAGATATTTATGTCTATCATAGCCAATCATCAACAAAAGAAAGCAATGAGGGGATGATGAGTTGAGAACACAATGTCCCACAAGTCATGCTCAATAACCAAAACTAAAAATAACATGTCAAACATTGATGTGTTACAATCCTCCCCCTCTAGTAAGGGCTATGACTCAGGAACCAAGTCATCATCAAAAAAATGAGGATAATGCTTTTTTTCATTTATGATTCTAATTTCCAAGTGTCATCATCTTCTAAATAGTGCTACCAGTGGACCTTGACCCAATTTTTTACTCTGTTACACAAGTGTTGTTGCTTGTTTCTGATGATCACTAGGTGATCAGGATAAATTCCCTAGTTTACTTATTTTGTATAGCATCAAAATCCAACACATGGTTGGGGTCAGACACATATATACTAAATAAATATACATGAAAAACATCACGAATTATCACATGCAGTGATAAAGGCCAATTTGGAAGCGACAAATCCCATCTGCACAAGACCTCAAAAGTTCCACAATATCTCAATTTTAGTTTCTTCAGTTTTCCCAAGTGCAAATAACTCCTTTATGGTTTAAATATAAGGAATAACTTTTCTACAACCTTGAATCTTCTTTCTAATTTCCTTTTATCCACTTAGTTATTTTTTCAATCTAGGGTGGTCTTTAGATTTCACCGAACTTGTTTCACTACGTTTTACATTTCTTCCAATGTGTCGTTCTCTTGAGTCAGTCATACTTCCAGGTTATCCCAACTAACAAGGGAGTTTCACTTTTATTTCTATAAGGATTCAAACTAAAATTTCTTGATGGAGTAATGGTATCCAATGTGCTTACCTTGATAATCCCAATGCTTATCTTCACTAGCTTGTGCAAAGTTCTTGGGCTCTAATTTAGATAGCAAATAAAAATTCAATCTTCTTCTAGTTTGAACTCCTATATCTATATCACCAAGAATCTGATTTTCTAGATGATGCTTTTGAACAAATCTGGATGGTGTCTTTGGATCTTGGCATTCTATTTCTTCTTGTTATTTCTTTTCTTCTTCCTCTTCTTCTTTCTTTTTTTGTTCTTTGTATATTGTCTCTTATGGATCTTCATTTGTTTGTGACTTTTCCTTTTGAGGTATTGCTTCATCCACTCTTACATCAATATTATCTACAACCTTTCACATTCTTTTGTTGTATCATTTGTAGGCCTTGCTTCCATATGCATAACCAAGAAATACACCTTCATCTGTTTTGGAATCAAACTTACTTAAATTATCTTCATTTCTCTTTATATAGCACTTGCTCCAAAATAATTTGAAGTGTTTGACTGTAGTTGGTATAAATTTCCATAATTCATAAGGTGTCTTATAGCCGTTCACTCTAATTTATTCTCTATTCAAAATGTAGTCTGCTATGTTGATTACTTCTCTCCAAAGTGTGTCTGGTAGTTTGTCTTCATTCAACACTATTTTAGCCATTTCTTGTACAATTTCGTTCTTCCTTTCTACAAATCCATTTTTCCATGGAGTCCTTGCTACTGGAAAATGTTTCTTGATTCTATGATTCTCACAAAATTTCTCAAATTCATAAGAGGTAAACTCACCTCCTTTGTTTGATCTTAAGCACTCGATTTTAAATCAGTCTCATTTTTAACTAGGGCTTTGAAAGCTTTAAAATTCTCAAATGATTCATATTTTTCTTTAAGAAATGTAACCTATGTCATTCTTGTGTAATCATCAATAAGCAACCTAAAATAACTCTCACCTTTTAAAGTTTGTGTTCTTGATGGCCCGCAGAGGTATGTGTGTACAAGTTCCAATGGATTTGATGTTGAGTACTTCTTTGTTTTGAAACTAACTCTCGTTTTCTTCCCTTGATGACATCGATTGCAAATAGTGTCGGTAGGTTTTGAGATCCTTGGCATATCTCTTACTTCTTGTGTCTTGATGAGTTTTACTAAATAGTCAAAGTTTATATGACCCATCCTTCTATGCCATAACCAACTTTCATTTACTTGTACCATACATCATTTTTCCCTTTGAATTCATTCAGAATGTATACATTGCTCAGGGTTCTATTTGCATTTGCCACCAATCTTCCTGAACATGCTTTCCTTATCTCACATCCTTTAGAATGAAATGTGAGGTTGTAACCTTTATCACACATTTGACTAACACTTAGAGGATTATGTTTTAACCCTTCAACATACAAAACATTATGTGTTTTAGTCTTTCCATAATCAAGACTAATGGCACATTTTCCAACTATCCTTACATAAACATTAACCCCGAAGGTAACATTGCCTCCTTTTTCTTCCTTTAGGGTGAGAAATTTGTTCTGATCCACTATCATGTGTTTTGAACATCCACTATCATGTGTTTTGAACATCCACTATCAATGTACCATCGAATTCCTTTGTCTTGAGCATACATTGCAAGCCCACATTATTCCTTCTTTGGTTCTTCTTGCTTCCTTTTCCACAACTTTGTGTATTCTTCTCTCTGCTTGGTAAGAAAAATTTATTCCCTGTTTATTTTAGGAGACTTTATTATACTGCTTCTATAGTCACATTCTATGTGTCCATAGTTATTTCACTTATAACATTCAATATTGTAATCAAGTAGGGGAGAAAATGAGTTGTAGTTTCTATCAACAAACCCATGCGAACTTCTAGTTTTTTTGCTCACATAATCATTTTTTGAGGTCTTATAAGAACCTCTATTTCTATCTCTCATGTTATCACTTCTTTCATAAGCTCTACAATCTAGTGATTTATGACCAAACTTATTGCAAGGGAAACAATAACCAAGAAATAAATTTTGGTATCGGGTTGTGAAAGGCCTTCTTGGTGGAACAACTCTTCTGAACTCATTCTTGGTGTTCTTGTGAGAATAATTAGGTTTCTACTGGTCATAATTTCCTTTATTGCTGCTACTTTCATTGTTGATGGATCCATTGAGAATATTAGCATAACGTTTAGGCTTTTCTTCATTTTCCTTTTTTGATGGCTTTGTGACCTTAGTGCTTGCATCACCCTTGGGGGTCTTTTGTTTTTCGTTGTAGCCAAGACCTGTCTTGATGAATGGTGACTAAGAATATTATCTAAGATTTAAGTAATTTTTCCAAACTTCAAGATTCTACTCAATTGATCAGTTTTTTTCTCTAGTTCCTTTCTTAAGGAAACGATTTCAACCTCTCGCTTCTCACAATTTTCTTCCTTTTCTTTCAGCTGGATTCTCACCATTTATTCTATCCTTTTTGCCTCTTCTAGTTGAGTCTTTAGGATGACAGCTATTTTTTCTGTTTCATCAAGATCACGATCCTTCTTTTCATATTTCTACAATTACTCTTTCTGCTTTTTATTCTTTCCCTCAAGTCTGTCTATTTATTCGAACGCACTAACAAGTTCTTCTTCAAGGTTCACTTCCCCATCAATGTCTTCTTATTTTGAATCTAATTTTTCTTTTTGATTGTCTTCATTTTATGTATTAGTAGACTTTTTATCCATGGCCACGAAGAGGAATTATTCTTTGTTGATATCAGAAACATATCCACCACTTTCTTCTTTGTAAAAAAACAATGCCTTGTTTGTGGAGAAACCTTCTTGACTAGCCATGTGTTCTCCTGAGATCTTCCTTTCAATAGAATGTTTCCAAAGGAACTCACTCTGATACCAATTATTGAACTTATTTTTATACTGAGAGTGGGGGGGGGTTGAATCGATATAAGATAATTTTTAATTTAAATGAGCATTCATCAATCATTCACTAACAATAAATGAATATAAACTCAAATCACAGTAAAACGAGTTTAATTTGGAAACCCTTATGGGAGAAAACCACAAAAAAATGTATTTATAAATTTCTATAGGCATTGACCTACTATTAAAAATCTTGTAGGCACCAACCTACTAGAGAAACCAATGTCTTAATCTGATCACCAACTCAACAAGATATTGTGTAGGAAACAACCTACTAGAGACACCAATATCTTCAGCTGAGCACCAAATCAACAAGATATTGTGTATGCACCAACCTACTAGAGACACCAATCTCTTCAGCTAAGCATTAACTCAATAAGACCTGTATCGACACCAATCCAAGATATTCATACATAGATTACTTATGACTTCACCTGCATGCTTCATAATTCATGCATTTCACAACATTATCATACCCTTAACTTTCATGCTCCAACGCCTCTCCTTTCTTCATACCCCAGACATAGCTTCAAACTATAGTCAAATTTAGCCTTCATTCCCTAGAAAACCTCATAGCATTATTCCAAGAATATAATTCTAGATTGCAACATCACAACCTAAAAATAGTGCACTTTGCAACATCATAGACCTTCTTCCTTCATAACACACCCTTAAAACTTCAAGAAAACTCCTCTTGTGCACCTTTAGACCCCACAAATACTCCCCAACTCCTCTTGGGCACCTCATATCTCTTCTTTGCAATTGTGATTTCTCTTCTTGCTTGGATGATCTTCAAATGCACACATATATCATGTATTTATAGTGTTTCTACATTCACTTATGGGGATGACTTGTAAATATTGTTGGGTCGATCAGTACTTTATGGTTGGGTTGACCTGATAGAATGTTTCATATCTTCTCATTCATATGGATTTAGATGGAGTGACATATAATGTTGGAAGGTATCATAATAATATTTTCAACCATATATAATATGCTCCCATTTGAGCTAATTATTCAGAGTAAAAAATCCTTCAAAGATAGGGTATCCAAACTGAGCATCAAAAATCCAAAAAAAATATTTCCAACTATCTCCATCTTGCAATAATTATCTTGGACACCCATAGTCTCCCCCTGTATTTGACATCAATGAAAAAAATATTTCCAACATGGATTTAGGGCATGTACTACTGAAAGGATATCCTGATCATGAGTTGGGTACTTTCATTCATGAACATTCAATTTCCTTGATTTATAGCTAATTACTCTCCCTTCCTACATGAGTACTCCTCGAATTCCCTCTCAACTTGAATCCGTGCACACAAATAAGTCTTTTTCAAAAGCATGGAGTATTAATATGAGTGCATAGGTGACGATCCTTTTAAGTTCCTAAAATCTTTCTTCATTAAAGACTATATAGAGTAACTTAACCCCCTTACCTTGAAACTTTCAATAAAACTTCTATAGTATTTGGCCAATCCTGGAAAATTTCTCACATCAACAACATTATTTAGGGTCAACCAACTATATATGGGTTCTATCTTCTTGTAATCCACCTTTAGTCCTTCTTTGGATATTATGTGCCCAATATATTGGATTTCCTTCTTGAGGAATTCACACTTACTCAACTTAGCATACAACTAGTGCTCCCACAAATTTTGTAGGACTAACCGAAGATACTCCTTATGTTCCTCCTTGTTCCTAGAGTAGACCAAGATGTCATTAATGAATACCAACACAAGCATGCCAATATAATTCCAAAATACATCATTCATGAATGTCATGAACACCGTGGGGGAATTTTTCAATCCAAAAGGTAAGACCAATAAATCATCATTCCCATATCAAGTCTTGAAGGCAGTCTTTGGTATGTCATCTCCCTCGACTTTAATTTGGTGATAACTAGATACTAATTCAAACTTGGAGAACACCTTTTCTCCCTTAAGATGATCAAATAGATCATTGATTTTGGGTAAAGGATATTTGATCTTGATCGTTACCTTATTCAACATTATGTAATCAATGCACATTCAAAATGTTTCATATTTCTTCTTAACAAACAACACGGAAGCTCCCCAAGATGAAGCACTCAATCGTATCAATACATTATCCAACAATTCTTGTAGTTACATATTAAGCCCAATTCATTAGTTCCCAATATTTAAGTTTCCTTTTATATCGGGGTTTCTTCATGTATTAAATCAATCTTATAATTCACTTCTCTGATTAGGGACAACCCTAGTAATTCTTTGAAGAATACATCCAAAAATTATTCAATTATGGGTAATTTTCCTACCTCTATAATTTATTCATTTGTGGCTTTAGTGACATGAATGATGTATCCCTTACATCCCTTGCACATACTGTTCTTGGATTACATGGCCACGATTTTCCTATCTGCCAGGAGAGTCTTTCCTCCTTTGAAGCTTCTAATTGTCCCCTCATCTCTACATATTCAATCTTCTTTATGTAACAATCCACCTTGTCCTTACAGAGTCCAACAAACCATATCCTATTATCCCATCATAATATCTGAAGGCAAACTGATGGGCACACATTTCATTTTTCATCCTCCCAAGTATACGATGCATATATCAAATGTTTGGTTGATCCATTTCTTATTATTTTTGGCCATTTGTACCTTCTAGGGATCCTTGAGCTTCTTAGTTCTTAACTTACATTTGGATACCACTGTAGGAGATATGAAACTATGGTTACTTCCAATGTCATTCAAGAAGGTGAAGGGTAATGGTAAAAATAAATACCTCTGGCCTAGATGTGGGAGGATTGATACTCTAAACATTGGTTGTACACTCCTGCATATTTTTTTCCTCTTATTGCATATCCTATAGTTTCTTTTGGTTCAAGGTGGTTCATAGATCATGTTGTCTAGTTCTTCCTTTTCAAGCATTTATAGGATTTGTTCCCATATTCTTTTGATTAAAAACATTTGAATTCTAAATGCATAGGTCTTACATTTCCATGAGTTTTGTCCTCTTTCCAAGTCTTTTGTTTATTGATCCTCTAATTCATCTTTCCACTCAACTACCTTCTTTCATTGGGCCTCAACTCCACTTAACCAAGTCCTTTGCATTACTTCTATTAAGGTATTCAACATGAATGTTTTGACCTTATCTATGACATGGTCCTCAATTCATCCAATGAATCTCCCAACTTAGTACTCTTCACTAAGTCTAAGGGAATATTTGTCTAGCTCTACAAACTTATGCTCATATTCTTCCTATGGCATACTACCTTGCTTGAGGAAGTAATATTCATCTTCTTTCATCTAATAATATTTATTGCTTAGGTACTTCTCCTCAAAATGTGTCTTTTTTTTGCAACACACTTATCTTTATTATTGAATATTTTTTCCAAATCTATGTTTCGCTTTGGTTCTTGAAAGCTGTGGCTTATAGGAAGGTATTTGATGAAAGTTTTATTGTGGTCACAACGTCACATGAAATACTCACATGGCTTGAGATTGAGTGACCACAATCCTATGTTCTTTCAAAACCAAATAATGGAAACATGCTACACCAAGATCCTTTTGTTTAATCATAACATGATTGATATTTCATTAGGTCGAGCCAAATGCGATTCTATGCATCTAGGATGAACAAAATTGGTGATTCTCAACATGCACTTGCTTTAAATTTTGGATTGATTTCATGTTAGGATATTGTGATTTTAGGGTTACATTTGGCAGAAGAAAGAGAATCGGTAGCACCTTGATAAGTATAGTGATAGAGCTGAAGATCCCAATGTGATTTTTGGGTATCCTTCTATATAGGATTGATTCTCATAAAATAACAGTAGTGGCCACTTTTTAGGGAATGATATGGCATGGAACCAGAGTTTAATTCTAGATGTTTTTTGATGGTTTGGATTTGATTTTGATGCTAACATCCACAACACTCAAATAATTTTGGGTTGTAGCCACTTCAACTAGTGGGATTTAAAGTTTTTCCTACACTTTGGTTAGAGGAAATTTATTATTTTTTGGAACTAACAATGTGATCTGAGATTATGGAGAGTTATCAAGAGTGACCTCTGGCATGGTCATAATATTTGTTATTGGGTTGCACCTCTTGCAATTGAATATTATAATCATATGTGATTTAAATTCCTTGAGGTATTGCACCAACCATGCGAAGCTGAACCTACACAAGCCTTTTGGGAGTATTGAAATCCAAGACATTTAGTTTGGGATGCAGTGAGAGGGTCTATGAATAGTTGTGGTATTGAGATGAGTTGCTATATACTTTTGATATTTCTCCCTTGTTATTAATTGTATACATATATTCATGCACTTAACTTATATTAATATCCAAGATATATTAGCTCTTTATAACTCTTTTTGGTTATGGATAAGCCCTACATGTCATAGGATCATGCTTGTTGTTTTTCCATTAAATTTTGACATTGTAACTTCCAACATGCTACAAGGGTCAAAGATTCTACCTCTAGCATGATTGTGAGAAATGATAACAATGTTGTGTAAACTTTGACTTGGAATACAGATTAATCTAGTGGATCAATGGTTGTGAGGTGATTTCTTGTTGCAATAGACCATACACTTCACCTCCTTGGTGTGGTAGACCATGTACTTCATGTTGGACCTTTTTTGGATGACTTCATTGTGTAGTTGTCAGGATTTATCACCTTGATAGTTGTGTTATCTTATTGGTAGACAACTTTTGTTTCAACAGTCGTGGACAAATATTTTGACCAACAGTTTTGAGAAGTGAGTTGGTTGTGCACAATTTTAGTTGCATCTACTCTTAGTGATGATTGGATGTGAAACTATGGGATGCATTGAAATTATATATCAATGAGAGGAACAAATTATTTCAATGTGGATAGTTGTAGAGGTTGCAATTTGGATTCTAGATTGCACTTGTCTTCCTAATTGACTCAAGGATGAGTCCATGTATAGACATGGGAGCTTGTTGGCCCTTTGTTGCATGAAGTTGTGGTTATTAGGCTACTCATGTGGTTGGTTTATTTTTAAGTAGGTTATTATTTTTTTAGGGGGATGGATTCCTAATACTCAATAGTAGGGATTAAACCTAAAAGAAGAGGCCCAATTAGACTCTCCCCTGTTTGGAATGGAATAATCCTTTGGTTAATGGTCCAACAACCATTCAATGGGCTTTATGAGAGTGTTTTATTTTCCTTTTTAAAGTATTTCTATTTTTTAATATTTTTTATTATATTTTAAACACAACAAAGAAATCTAATTTGTCAATTGGGTTTAGCCCGAGTGGTTTGTACTGAGGGGTGTCTTCCCCCCCACCCAGGTTCAATTCCTGCAAGTGACATGTTGATCTCTTAAATGAGCATGCTATTGAAAAAGCCTCAGCTTTTTACAAAATCTGGTTTACCCCAGGTACCATCCTCAAAATGAGGGGAAGTGCTTGGTGGGTTTCCCCAGGAATTATTCCAAGGAGAAAAGAACAAAGAAATCTAATTTGAATGGATTTAAAGAAGTCCATTCCTAAAAGGTAACTCTCAAAAATAGTAAATGGAAGTAACTCAACAACCTTATTTCCCCAAGAATTAATTCCACAGAGGAAATATTTCTATAGGAATATTCTCAGGAAAACTGATTAAACTATTACATAAAAGAAACCTACAGAAAAATCACACAAAGGCATTCCATCTGATCTATAACTAGCTACATAATTAATTCTACAACGATCAATGAATTAAATGGCAGGGAACAAATTAATAAAAAATAATATAAATTAACCTTTAACCATAAAACACATCTAAGTTATTTTCTGAAAATATGAAAGAAAGATAAATTGAAAGCAACATCGAATCTTACTAGACATATGAGTAATCAACCAAAAACAAAATAATCCAGAGATAGAATCGATCCACAATTAATCCTAAGAAAAATGTACTTGGCCTCCAAAAGAGAGCTTCTAAATTAACTTTGAAATAGTTCTCAGTTACAATTCTTCACCATCACCCCAGAGCCAAAAATCCCCTTCTAATTGGTTGGCTTACATTTATAAAATAAAAGTTCATGTAATTATAGAATAAAACAAAAAGGGCCATACAAAAGGCATGCAAAAATCCATTCAATTCATTCCTCCACTAAACTTTGGGAGAAACGAGAGTTGTAGCTTTTGTATGCTCTTCATCATACTTTCCCCACTGAATGAATAGCTCGTCACACAAAAATTGATGGGTAAACATGTGTTGCTCCTTTGGTAGTCTAAGAATGGGAATGTCCCACCCTAACCCCTTAATATACTTTTATATTTATGGAAAGATGGACTCCATCTAAGTCATTGTTCTCACTTTCAATAATTTTTGGAGATGTCCGCAATCTAATGAGAAGATTTTCTTGATTTTTTCTTCACACTTCTCCGCATTCTCCTTACACTGCTCCATAACTCTAGTGACTCGTCAAAAACATTTGGGTGGACCGAAACTTTGCAGTTTGCATTGAACTATGGTGTCTTCTATTAGATCCCATATTTTGATGTAGGCTAACCATTCATCCTCGATCATTTTCTATGACTCGTTGGAAAATCTATCCCAGTAATTGGTTTCCTATTTAATTCCATACAACTCATCCTTGTTCAATAGCTTGATATTGTGATCCTCCTAACCTGGTGTTGGAGCAGGACATTTTGGGTAAGTTTTGGGAGCCGCGCAGGAGCATACTGCGCGACAAGTCAACAAAGGAGCAATGCACGTAGAAGATAATTAACACATTTTCAGGAGCTAGCGCGCAAAAGGAAGAAGTTAGTTAGGAGTTTTGGGACATTTTTTCCACATTGTAATGGGATAAGCCCCAATGTATATGTATAAATATGTATGGGTTTTGGGTAAAATGGAGTTAGTCAGTTAGTGTGTTGATCAATGAGATTTTTTAGAGGAGAATTCTATGTGATTTGAGTTGGTTGATGAGTATGAGCTGAGTTGGGGATCAATCGAAGAGGTATGTGTGCACTGCAACATAGAACGACTTGGGTAGGCTTGGGTTTTAACTGCAGATTATTATATGAGCGTAGTGAACACATGTTGTAAGAATCAAGCATGAATGAATAATATAAGAAGCCAACCATTGTGGGCATAGCCCAATTTGGAGTGAACCACGCTAAATCTATGTGTCATGATGTATGTTGTGATGTGTTTATTTTATGTTCTGTTTATGGAGCACATATAATTCTTGGTTGGTTAATATGAATATGTTATATGATGGTTATGCGCATGTGTTGAATGGTTAACTAAGATGGATCTGTTATATGTTATTATGTGGTTATGATTTTGTGCACAGGGTATATGAATGAATGTTAAGTAAACAATAAGGATGAATGCCTCATATTCCCCTATGATTTCAGAAACCTGGTTCTTGCATTCCCCATAGGTACTTCGGGTGAGACTTCACCTGCATGCGGGTGATGAAAAAAGGGATAGTATCTTGGGATTTTTTGGTGAATTAATGTTGAACCCTGAGTCTTACCACTGCATGCCAACAAATGGTTCTGTTTCTGGGACCAATATTTGTGAATGAGTGGAATGTGGAGGCCTACTAAGGAGGAGATCAGACAATGGTTGAACATGATGGAGATCAAGTTTACTGTAGATCATAATAAGAATCCATGGATCATCATAGAGGAA
Source organism: Picea engelmannii (assembly GCA_009831015.1). Taxonomy (NCBI): domain Eukaryota; kingdom Viridiplantae; phylum Streptophyta; class Pinopsida; order Pinales; family Pinaceae; genus Picea; species Picea engelmannii. The sequence goes on along the minus strand of ML784064.1, from coordinate 256,948 downwards.
TGGCTACAAAGGTATGTGTTTATAGATTTGCATGAAATGTTTCTCACTGACTTCCCAAATATTTTAGTAGAGTGGATCCAAAGATTTGTTGAACATATTAGAAGATACCTAACTTTGGTTATGAGGTATTGGACTCCTAAATTGATTTAACAAGTTAATGCAGTAAGAAATAATACATCGCGTGCAATGGATTACTGGTTGGATATTGTGCTAGGAGGTTACATTAATGGATTTTCCATATATTGCACTTAGTCATACAATGTTGTTGAGAAGGAATTCTTTAAAGGACCACACGGTAGATACTTGAAGTCACTATCTAATTGGATTAATATTTTTTTGTGCGACAAGGAAGTCATGGAGATGGAATATGATTGCCTAAGCAACTAAACACCTTCTTGCACATAGGGGAACTGGGGGATGACCAAGGAATGATCTAAGCATAAAGAGGGATTAAGAAAAGGGATGAGGAATGGATGGGTTGAGGATGTCGAGAGAATAAGAGTGTGTGACGAATGAAGAGATTGGAGTATTTCACAGTGGTAAGAGATTTAGACCAAATAAGAAGAGGACTGTGGCTGAGAGAGAGGGACAACACAATGAGAATAACAAAAGAGACATTGGTGCAATATTCCAGATCGAATTTAGTCTACGCATAGAAGAGGAAAAAATCCATCAGATCAATCCAGTAGAAGAGGATCCCACTCATATCGGACTTTGCGTCGAACCCATGACCATGTGTGCATCACCAAGAACTGAAGTAAGATTGTTAAGCCCTAAATAATGGCTCATTACCCCTTAATTGGGGCATATTACATTAGTAATTTTATTTTATTTATGTCGGCTTTAGTCCATTAGTTGTAATTATACCTCCTAGTATCCTATATATACCAAGGAGACATTTTCATTTGGAATCATCTTGTATTTGGACATTTATGTGGGCATAAGGAGGTTGCCTCCTCGAAGAGGCTTATTATCTGAATTTCTCTCTTTTCAAGGCGTTGAGTACTTATTCTGAGGTTTTTCTATGCTACATTGATAGTTGGTTCCTAACATATGGTATCATAGCTCAAGGTCTTGGGGTTTCGCTGCTACATCCAAGACACCTTGGCATTTTCTCTATAACATTTTTTCTACAATGATTCAGAAGGAACGACTTGGAGGATATTTAGTAGACAGATCAAGGTGTTCTGAGTAAAACAATCATAACTTATTCCTAGAGTTTCAAAATTGAGTGAGACCGGTTGCATTGGATAGTGGACATCCCGTAGTATTTTTGGTACTAGTTTTAGAATTTTATATCAATTATTTTGTGTGGGGCACGCTGTACAAGTGATATCTCCTGGAAAGGCCAAAAATCAACAAGTTGTGGGGAAGTTACCGTAAATTACACTCGGCACATCCAATTTTTATCAGACCTATGGCATTGCAGAGAAGAAATATCAGAGACCTACAAAAAAAGAAAATTTCATACTCAGAAGGGCCTAAATTTTGGAGATACAATAAAAGGAAGATTGTCTAGAAAAACCACCTCAAAATCAAGGTTTAAAGTGATACTTGGCCAACATGCCACCAAAAAAGGGAAATTCTACACCAAATAATCCTCCAGACAATCCTACTTGGACTCTTGATGAAGGTGAAGAAATGCGTAGGGACATAAATGATTTACAAAAGAATACAATAACAAAAGATGAACTACAAGAGATGATGGATTCAACGAAAGTTAAGTTTGAGGCAATAAATACTAAGATGGATGGTTTAAAAGGGGAGATCATGGAAGGATTGAAAAATTTCCTAATAGAGAGGACACCTGGAAGTGAAAATGTATCCCATGAAATTCATGACGAGGACACAAGGAAGGTGAATCAAGAATGGATAAACTCCAACTTTGGGTTGAAGACCAACCACGTTCCTAAGATCGATATGAGGAAGTTTGATGGAAAGGACCCAATCACATGGATACTTCAGATGGAACAATTATTTGATCTACATAATGTGCCACATACACAAAAGGTACAAATTGCTTCTTTATATTTAGAACCCAATCAATTTGCATGGTATCGATGGCTTTGTTCTCGCAAATCACTCGTCACTTGGAAAATTTTCACGAAAGAAATGATAGAACACTATGAGGATACAAGGAGCAATACCTTATTTAGCCAATTGATAAATCTCAAGCAAAAGGGTTCAGTTACAGAGCACATTGAGAACTTCCAAAGATTGAATATAAAAGTAACATATATTCCAGATGAGCACTTGATTGATGTATTCATAGGAACCTTAAGGGATAACATTCAACATGAGGTTCGCCTGTGGGAACCCAAATCATTGGAGAATGCATTTAGGGTGGCAATAAATGTTGAAAGTAAAAATATGGCTATGGCTACTAGAAGGAACAATCTTAACATATATAGAGAGAATAATGCTCCTTCTTCTAAAACACCTCAACCTACAAGGTTGACACCTCAAC